>JAMXBB010000011.1:65261484-65323362 GCA_024138015.1 Lumnitzera littorea | reverse complement strand
TCCTATGTATTCCAAATTTTTGTTTTTAGTAATTTTGGTTCCTTAAAAAAGAAATTATAATAATTATTTAAATATTCATTTGTGCAGTACACATCCTTTTTAACTAGTTACACATAACTTTTAAAGAGAACAATATCTATTAGAATAACTAAATGATAATGAGGTAAGGAGGAATAATAGACAATCTCAAAGTCTCAAATGCAGACATCACCTTTAAATTGCTAGAGAGTGAAAAAAAGAACAAAAAAAATATTGAAAAAGTTTCAAATGAGGAAGAATGTATGTGTATTTATAAGTTATTCAGTACAATAGTATTCATCAAATCAACTTGATAATTAACATATACGATAAAGTTTATCATTTAATAGTTATCTTAGATAACCTTGCTAATGAGCTTAGGGTTAACCTTTTTCATGGATGCTGGATGCATTAGTATAAATTTGCTTGAGAAAGGTAAGATTTAAATGGACCACTTTAATGATTTTTGTTTTAAGTTCATTAAGTTAAATTTTCTTAAGTTATCCGATTGATTCTTAGACTTTACTATCTATTTTAAGATGTCAAGCCCAAATAAATAATTATTAGACTTAATAATTAAAATAGTAATTTTCAACCCTTTATAATAAATATTCTAAATCTGGCTATCTCGATTACATGATTATGGATCCATTCTGATTTTTATCCTTTAGTAACTCCTTAAGACCTTTCCCTTGAGTGGTTCCTTTGCACATATTCCCAAGCAAGGTCACGGATTGAGAGTTTTTCTAACAATAAATGCAAATTAGCTCACGTTGCTTCACTTTCTGACATTGCTCTGAGACATTACTTTGAGTAGCAATTTTAAAAAATAATTTTTTTTCTTTTCTTTAATTTTGATGGGCTGAAAGTATATATTGGGATTTATAATGTTGAGAAAAGTAAAAAAAAAAAATTCTTAATATTTTAAAAGTTTCATTTCAATCCTCAATATTTAAAAAAATTTCTATTTTAGTCATTTCGCTACTTTTTTTGTTAATTGTGACACATAGCATATTTTAATTCATCTATATAATTAATTTAACTAAATAAATTAATGATAATATTATATAAGTAAAATTTAAAAATACAAAAAATTATTTAAAAATCTAAAAAAAAATCTGTAAATTACTATATATTGTTAAAATTATTAAAATATCATTTTTATATTTTAATAAATTAAAAAATTCAAATTTTGAAAAAAAAATTAAAAAAGAAAAAATTTGAAAAATTGAAATTTGAATTTTATTTTTTTCCTTTTTATAATTTTTTCCGAATTTTATTAATATATTATTAATAAAAATATTTATATAAGTATATATTATTAATATATAAATATTTATATAGGTATAAATGTATAATTTTTAATTTTGTAGATTTTTTTCATTTTTTTAATCTATTTTATATATTTTTTATTCTTTTTTAAAAGTATTTTATTATTTTTTATTTAAAAAATTACACATGATCCAACGTCATGCTGCCATGTGTCCATAATAACAAAAAGCCTAATGAAACTTGACAAATAGACTTATTTAACAAAAATCGAAAATATTGAGAATTGAAATGAAACTTTTGCAACATTAAAGATTGAAATAAAAAAATAAGTAAATGTTAAATATTTTTTTGTACTTTTTCCCTTTAAAAAATTATTAAAGAAGTTTTGTAAATTAATCAAGTGTAAAGTTGTAAGTTTATTAAGAATAGAGTTATTTAATATATTGATGTGATATATAAAAACTCGAAATATGTTATTACGGATTTGAAATGATCTAAGAAGAATGTTGATGTGATACCCCCATTCCTAAAACTATTAAATAGAAAATGAATTTAAGACAATACTCCATGGATTTATGTTTATATGGCTATTTCCGTAATTTTCTTTACCTTCGATTGTATTACATGTTACAATTTAGGGAGAGGATTCAAATAAAATTAATCTTATTAAGAGACTAATATTTATATCAATAAATTACGAATTATATGAGCAAACCACATTACCATTAATTATTGCTACATTAAGATTTTCCATCAATATTAGACTCTTCAGAGCCACTAGCCACATTAGATCCATAGTAACAACAACATGAATAATAATACTCTACATATTAATTATATAATTAATTCTACAATAAAATCATGATATGATTTAATAAATAATATAATATAATATAATATTATTTAAATAAATTCAACAATATAACAAATAAAATTAATATTATATAATAATTGCAATATTATTATTGAAATGTCCCATTAAATACTTTATAAACAAGGTTGTGAAAGGTAATTTGCCTATTTTGTTCCTATGGTTAACTTGCTGTCTCTTAGACCTCATCTGTTTTAACAAAAAACACTTGTTAAATATAAAATATATTCCTCTAAATATATTTTGTTGAAAATAACATGCTTTTTTATGTGTTTCATTGCCTTTATAAAAGTATGTTAAAACATTTTTTCATTATTAAACTAATGTATATTATATGACTCGGAGTTATACCTCGATAGATCAATGAGCATACTACTATAAATAAAATTGTCAAATATCTGATTTAAAAGTAAATGTGCAAAATGCAATGACGTATAATATGCATTATTACAACATTTTTCATTTGATTTTTACAACTTTTTGAGGAGTCTTTAGTTTCTTTTTATTCTTTAAATTATTTTCATATTTAAAATATAAATTATAGATTGATTGTAATAAAACTTTAAATAATTATTATTATGTTGATGGTTGAATTTTGCTTAGAAGTTTACTACTAACTTGTTCAAGATTAGAGTTAACCTCAAGTTGGGCATTTTTGCTTCTCATTAGTCATCATGATCATCTTTGACTGGTTTATGCTAATATGATAGGAATCAACACTTTAGGATAGTCACGTGTGATCAAGCTAGAGGATTATAAGGATTTATACGGAGAATACTAACTTTAAACCCTATTTAAGACGAGGATCCTTATTTCGATCTCCATCTTTTCCACTATTGCCAACCCAAGCACCAAGCTCTCATAAGTTCCAATACAGTTTCCAGGTTACCAAGCAGACCTGTTTAGTCTACATGCTAACCAACCAAGCAGCTGTATCTATTGCTAAGCTCATACCACGATCTATGTAAGACCTACAATTAACTACTTGGAATTCGGTTTGTAAAATTTAGAACGATCAAACAAATCGTCCGATCTAGGCTAAATTTTACGGTGAAGTTAGGATTATTAGTAAAAATGATTTCATAAGTTTGAATTTAAGAAAATAAGTAATAAAATAAAATAATATAAAAATTTCAAATTTTAAGTATATTACTTATTATTTATTGGAAATACGTAAAATACATTTCAATAATTAATGAATCACTACAAATAAATTATATGTATACTAAAAATCATAAAATGACCTAAATAATATTTAGAAATATTTATTTGTACTATATATGAATTTACATATAGGTAAAAATACGTGTAATTACTTAAAATATGTGAAATGTGCTAAAATAATGCTAAATAATTAAAGAAAATTCATAATTAATTAAGAAAAAATCAAGAAAAATGAGGAAAAATCCAAAATTGAGGAGTGGAAATTTGGAATTGAAGAAATAAAAGCAACCAATTAAATTACAATAAATAGAAAGTAACAAAAAGAAGAGATAAGACAATTGTCTAATCAAATCAATGCACAATAATTCCCCAAGACGTCTATAAATACCCCAAATTTTTTAGAAGCTCATTTTGAATGTCTAAAAATGTAGAAAATTAGATAGAGGTGAAATTGAGAGGAAATTAAGGTTTTGTAAAAAATCACAAAAAAAACTGTGCAATTGGGGCTTTTAACGAGAATCCAAACCCAACAAGCAGCTGGTAGCAAACGGCCACCACCACCACCACTACTACACGGTGGTAACAGCGCCTAGGTGGGCCAACACACACATGGTCACCGAAGGTAGCCAGAGCTACTCAAACCGATGAGTTCGATTTCCAACCCAATTTTGTGTAGTTTTATAAGAATATTATAAGAATAATAAATATTCTTATAAAATTATTGATTTGGTTATTATGGAATATTTTAGTATTTAGTTTTTAGGGAAAATATTATTTTAATGAATATCCCCTAATATATGGTCCTTAAGAAATCATGCAAAACTGAATATGTTTCGATTTAGAAATAAATGATTTTAAGAGTGTAGTTTTGAGCCTAAAATTTTTTTACAAATTACTTAGGTGATATAAAATAGTGCTACAAAGCCCTTTTTCAAAAATGAAGTTTTGAAAATTTTAGATAATTTTTAGGTTTTAAAATGATGCCTAGAATGGGTTATTTTTAGTTTATTAAGTAATTAAATAGTTAATTACTGATTTAGTAAGTCATTATATGTTTTAAGATATTGAAATCTGATGAAATATGATACTTGTAGCATTTAAGGTATTAGATGTAATTATTAGGGTAATTATGTAGTAAATAAGTAATAGGGAAAAATAATACATTTTAAGCTAATTTGGTAATTTAGGGTAATTAGGTTCAAAATCTTATTTAGGATGAATTTAGATATTTTGAAATGTTAATTGATGTTGGGAGATGATAATTAGAGTAATAGAAATACATAATACGTGATAATACATGATACGTAATTATTAAAATATAATAAATAGAAGATATTAGAATAAAGATTGATATTATACTAATAATAGAAATATATAATAAATGTAATTGGAAAACTTAAATTTAGTTAATTATACGAAAAATGTAAAAATTCCTCACATCGGGAGTAAATTCGATACACTAATAAGGATTTAAGTGTACCAGGTAGAATAAAATAATAACTAGAGGTAATTATAGTATTTAGGATATTCGAAAATAATGTGATTAATTTCATATTATGGGTTGAAACGAGTTTTTAGGATTCGTGTATAAAACTGTATTTAGAAACTGACGTAGAACTTAATTTAGAAATCAATGAGGAAAAATGAATCTGAACTTAGCCGAATCAAGAATAATAGTAAAAAACTTGAAAATCTAGATAATTGAGCATATTAAACCCTAAACCAAAGATAACAATGAGTGTTATAAGGTAAAACTAATTTATAACAATTATATGAAAATTGAGACAATGTTAGTATTATAGGAATCATTGATAATGGACTGAGCAAGTCCCACCTCGAGTGAGCAAGTGAGAAGTCGAGGTAAGTTGGGATTAATACATTACTGTATTTTGGAGTACTAATTTATAGTGCTTGGAGGCTTGAATTGTACTTGATTGTGCTTGTAGATAGTTAGTTATATGTATGTACTTGCTTTGAGCTGCTGATTATGATGCTAATTTGCTGTATGACTGATATTTGTATAATTTGTATGGAACAATTAATCATCCTAAATTGGATCTAATCAAATATATGACTTGTAATCGTAAATCAGGCACGTATAGCAACCTATTAGGGGAACATTAGGATTCCTCAGTTAAATACTGACCCCTTTAAAAGAGATAGTGCTAGATTGTATAATTGGTCCCTTCTTCATCTTTAATCGAATTAAGTGATAGGAGAAAAGGTCGCGATAAGGGTAAAGTTAATGGTTTGAAGATAGTCGTGAGAGGAGCAGTATCTTCATCGCACAAACCTAGGTTTGGTTGTGAGCTGTTGCATTAATGAAAACTCCTTAACCTGGATTAGAGTAGGCGCAATTTCTCTAATCTCACAACGGGCCGAATAACATCGTGCGATGGCATTTGCTTGAACATGCATTACACATAATAATTTGGTTAATAATCTTGTTTATGTTTGTAGTATTGTTTAAGTCCTCTATCCCAACTTACTAAGCTGTGGTTGCTCACATTTTTATAGACATCGTTATAAGTGCTAGCTAAGAAACGGCTTACAACTACCCTGAAACTAGCAACTATTGGATCCTAGGGAGTGAGAAAAAATATTTGAAGAACAAACATATATTTTTAAGGCCTAAGCTCTTATTTTAAAATTTTTCATTTCTGAATAATATATCGGTTAGGAAATAGATTATGGTAAAACATTGTAAACATTAATTATAATAACTAAATTTTAGTATATATATATATTTTCTTGCTTTCTTAGGTAAATGACTTATTTAAAATTACGAACTGTTTACTTCAAAGCGGGTTAGTCGTAGACACTTTATGTAGATCAAGTCTAGGATAGTGGTTGTAAGGCCAACTTCTATCTTAGAATGGTTTACACAGCGGGGTTATTACAACACTGTCACTTCAGGGTGTGACAATTTAGACAACCATCAAGCTAACTAGCATCAAACCTCCATCCGAGCCAAGTTACCGAAACATTCAACCAAAAAAGGATCAAATTGTACCTCATAGCCCGAACTCTGACCTGAACCCAACCAAATTAGCTTTAACCAATGACACCCTTTTGATTACATCCGAGCAGGATCCTATGACTACCAAGCAGCCTCAACAATTCATTATAACTTAATGGACTATACTATAAGCCTTCAACCACCCCTTGACACATGTTTTCTAGCACCACATTCCAAGGATTCCTTACTCTTTCCGTATAAAATATTCTTTGTTCTTTTTACCATTTTTAGAACATTTTATGTATTTTATTTGTAAATTACCCTTTTGTCTTTTTCATATATACCTCGTAACCCTAGTGAGGCTAATATATAAACCTCATTTACTTATATACAGACACATCATTACTTTATTAAATATTACTAGTTTCTTTCTTGAGTAACCCAAGTGTTCTCATTTTATTTTAACTTTTATCTATTCTCTTTAGTAAAGAATAGTAGTGAGTAACCTTATAGTTCAGATCGATGGATCATATCCAGCAAATTATAAACCGTATAAGATCAATTGGTGCATCATATCCATTGTCACACCCTGAAACAGTACAGTCATAACAGCCTCACCGTACAAACCATTCTAAGACAGAAGTTAATCTTACAACCGCTGTCCTAGACTTAATCTACATAAGACATTTATGACTAACTTGCTTTGAAATAAACAGTTCGTAATTTTAATAAGTCATTTACCTAAGAAAGTAAGAAAATATAATATACACTAGAATTCAGTTATTACAATTAACATTTATAACGTTTCACCGTAATCTATTTTCTAGTTAATTCATTATTCAGAAATGAAAAATTTTAAGATAAGAGCTTAGACCTTAAAAATATATATTTGTTCTTCAAATGTTTTTCTTCACTCCCTAGAATCCAACAATTGCTAGCTTCATTAGCTTCATGGTAGTTATAAGCTGCTTTTTAGCTAGCACCTGTAACGATATCTATAGAAATGTGAGCAACCACAACTCAGTAAGTCAGGACAAAGGACTTAAAAGTATACCACAAACACAAATAAGGTTATCAATTAACTTATTAGGTGCAATACATATTCAAGTAAATACCATCACACGACGTTGTCCGGCTTGTCATGAGATTAGAGAAATTACGCACGCTCTAATTTAAGTTGAGGAGTTACCATTAATGCAGTAGCTCAAGATCAAACCCAAGCTTGTGCAATGGAAACACCGCTTCTCCCGCGACTACCTTTGAACCATTGACTTCACCCTTATTGCGACCTTCTTACTTGTCACTTAGTTTAACTAAGGATGAAGAAAAAACCTATTATACTATCCAGCGCTATCCTTTTCAAAGGAGTCAGTATTTGATTAGAGAATCCTATATTTCCCCAAATGGGTTACTATGCAAGTTTGATTTATGTTTACAAGTCGTATATTTGATTAGGTCTAATTTAGGGTGATCAATCGTTTCATATAATACAAGCCGGAACAACAAACAAAAATCATAACATCACTCATAATCAAGCATATGTACACAGCCAACTATCTAACAAATACAACCAAGTATAATCTTAAGCCTCCAAAATACAACATTATATTAATCCCAACTTATTTGGACTCTTCGCTTGCTCACTCGAGGTTCAACTCACTCAGGCTATTACTGATCATCCCTATAATACTAACGTTATCTAAGTTTTCATGTAACTGTTATAAATTAGTTTTTATCTTATAACACTTATTGTTATCTTTAGTTTAGGGTTTAATATGTCCAATTATGTAGGTTTTCAAATCTTTTACAATTCTTCTAGGTTTGGGATTAAATTCGGATTCAATTTCCGCATCAATTTCTAAAATAGATTATAGTTTGATTTCTAAATTAAGTTCTAGTTCAAGTACTATTTTATATACAAACCTTAGAAATACGTTTCAACCCATAATGTGAAATTAATCACATTATTTTTAGATATCCTAAATACCATAACTACCCTTAGTCAGTATTTTATTCTACCCGATACACTTAAATCCTTATTAGTGTACTAAATTTACTCTCGATATAAGAAATTTTTCTATTTTTCATATAATTGCCTAAATTTAACTTTTCCATTAGATTTATTATATATTCCTATTATTTATATCATATCAATGTTTATTCTAATATCTTCTATTTATTATATTTCCAATAATTGTATATTATGTATTATCACCCATTATATACATAACACATATATAATATTTCTATTACTCTAATTGCCATCTCCCAACATCAATTAACATTTCAAAATGTCTAAATTCATCCCAAATCAAATTTTACATCTAATTATCCGAATTTATAAAATTAACTTAAAAGTTACTATTTTTCCCTATTACTTATTTACTACATAATTACCTTAATAATTACATCTAATACCCTAAATGCTACAAGTAACATAATTCATCAAATTTTAATATTCTAAAACATATAAGTATTCACTAAATCAATAATTAACTATTTAATTACTTAATTAACCAAAAATAAGTCATTTTATACATAATTTTAAGGCCTAAAAATTACCTAAAAATTTTAAAAATTCATTTTTGAAAAAGAGCTTCGTGGCATTATTTTATATCATCTAAGTAGTCTACAAAAAAAATTTCAGTTTCAAACTACACTCCTAAACTTATTTATTTTTAAACTGAAACATATTCAATTTGACATGATTTCTTAAAGACCATATATCATAGGATATATTTTGATCAAAATAATATTTTTTATAGAAACAAAATACAAAAATATTTCAGAATAACAAGTTTCATAATTTTCCAACTAATTTCAATATTTTTAACAATTTAAGAAAAATCAGATAGAAATTAAGACTCACCAGAATTGGTAGCTCCGGCTACCTTTGGTAACCATGGGTGTGTCGAACTATCTGGGCGCTGCCACCACCGTGTAGTAGTGGTAGCCATCCGTCCACTCTCAGCTACTCGTCGGGTCTGGATTCTTCTTAGAAGCTCCAACTGTACAATTTTTTTGTAATTTTTTGTAAAACCCTAATTTACTCTCAATTTCACCTCTCTCTAATTTTATAAAATTTCAGACATCCAAAATGAGTTTTTGAAAAATTTGAGGTATTTATAGAAGTTTTAAGGAATTATTGTGTATTAAATTGATTTGACAATTATCTTATCTCTTCTTTTTGTTACTTTGTATTTGTTGTAATTTGATTGGTTGCTTTTATTTCTTCAATTCCAGAATGTCACACCTCAATTCTGGATTTTTCCTCATTTTTCCTGATTTTTTCTTAATTAATTATGAATTTTATTTAATTATTTAGTATTATTTTAGCATATTTTGTTTATTTTATGTAATTATACGTATTTCTATTTACATGTAAACTCATATATAATACAAATAAATATTCTTAAATATTATTTAGGTTATTTTATGAGTTTTAGTGTGCATATAATTTATCTCTAGTAATTAATTAATTATCAGAATGTATTTTATACATTTTCAATAAATAACGAGTATTATACTTAAAATTTGAAAATTTTATATTCTTTTATTTTATTACTTATTTTCTTAAATTTAAATTTATGA
The DNA here is from genome assembly GCA_024138015.1 of Lumnitzera littorea. Classification (NCBI taxonomy): domain Eukaryota; kingdom Viridiplantae; phylum Streptophyta; class Magnoliopsida; order Myrtales; family Combretaceae; genus Lumnitzera; species Lumnitzera littorea. The sequence goes on along the minus strand of JAMXBB010000011.1, from coordinate 65,313,487 downwards.
GATTATTTTTACTAATATTTCTACCTTTATTTTATTATTTAAGGCGATTGGCTATCAGATCCTTTAGCCAATCGCTCTAAATTCTATAAGTCAAATTTTAAGTAACTGATTGTGGGTCTTACATCCAATTGGTAACTGCTTGAGTTTTGCTAAACCCTATTACTTTCTTTTAGTTCTCATCCATTGTGATACCTCCTCATGTGTAAGACCTTAGAAACTATCATAATAGGTTAGCATTTAAATTACCGACCTATCCATAGAGCTTTAAATGCTCATAATAGCTCTATAACCAAGGTCTAAAGGCTAAATTATCAAGGCTCAACCCACAAAGTTTAAATGTTCAAATATAACAACAAATACGTGAACAGTTCAACGATTACTCCCATTGGTAACTACATAACTACCCTTTTCTCCCTACAATCAGCATATGCTCAAATTCAAAAGGCACCATACATCCAAGAGCTCAATTGCTGCCATTCAATTATAAGACAAAACCCATTGGCAACCCTAAAGCTTGATGTTTATTTATTTATTTTTACAAATTAACAATTTATCCGAAGTTTAACAACACATATTATAATAAAGCATGAGCACTTTAGGAAGGTAGCTTAAGATTTTCGTTTAAGAAAAGCAAGTCATCTTCCTCTAAAAAAGGGGATATTCTGTTTAGCAAAAAAAAAAAAAAAAAATTCCCTTATAAAGGAAGAAGTTTTAAATAGAAGTAAGTGGTTAATTCTATTGCATAGGAAACCTAATTGTATTCCTATTTGATCAAATAGATTTTAAGTAGCTATTAAATGTTATAAGATAGGCCCTTGATAATAATTTTTAGAAACTTACTTCCACTTTATAGAGTACAAATAAGGTATCTTTATACCGTATGCTTACCTTAAAAAGCTATATAGAGCATAGGTTATAAGGTTTCTTATGCTCATCCTTTAAAATTTATTGTATAATATAATATGTATTAATTAAAAATAACATTTATATGTTCCTTTATCTTTTAAGTTCTATAATAGTCTTTTGTTATCTTCTATTAATGAATATAAAAGTGCCTCAAAAGTAATATTATAATTATAAACGAAATGATTTCCAATTTATATGTGATATTTTAACTTTTGTAAATAATAATCTTCATTGCAATTTGTTACAAGTTCTACAGCTTTTGTTTAATATTACATGAACTTGAAATAACAAAGATAGAAAGCATTAATTTTCTATTATTTTAAGTTTTGCTATAGGTTCCATAAGTTTCACTACGATTTTCATAAGTTTTGTATATGGAAAGAACTTACAATATCATATGTTGATTACTTTTTTAGCATCAAATAAACTTGAAACTTATGAAAAGATAAGAAAAATTTACCGGCTGTACATAGCACTCTATATCCTATAAGTTTTACAGGGTACAAGTTTTAAAATAGTCATAATATACTGTAAAATGGATTCTAGTTTTGAAAAATTAAGAATTGATACGGTTAAGAGACCATATCTTACTTACCTTATACCCGTTTACCCCTATTTTTAGCATATTAAATAAATAAGAATAAAAAAATTATTTTCAAAAAGTATATATTTTTTGAAATATACGGGCCTTCGTTGTAGGTCCAAGAGCCCCCATACCTCACACATGCAATTACACAGTGTTGGTTGATGCAATGGCTCCTACTCATATTCATATCCTACTAGAAGGCTTTTAAATAGCTAAAATCATTATAATTTAACAGTATAAACATTATTTTTTCAATTAAATAAACGATGTTGAATTTACTTTTTATCTAAAATTATAACATGATAGTTTGGCAAAAACAAATAAAAAAAAGAAAGAAAAGAAAAACAAAACCTTAAATAGGCCATAATAGCCATTATAGTACCAAATTATTATTTGGCACATGTTAAGAATGAGGCAATTTATCGAGACACATGTTTAGAAGATGTTTTAGTTTATTAGAATTCCTTGTTTTACAATTGGAATCAATACTTTTAAGTACTTGTTAGAGAAAACATACCAATCTCTTGAGGACTTGACTTTTTAAATGAGAATCTATCTATCTCTTTAGAATCGCATCTCATCTCATATGATAGATCTTATTTATTTTGAAGAAAAGCGATGAAACCAATATTCATAGGAGTTATGAATGAACCGGTACCTAACATATACTGAATCTACCCATACATATTCGTCTATTCACAAATTTATCTATCCATCAATCTACTCATTTTTTGAACTTAACCTATTCATGGATATTTTCATTTGTTTAATCTAGTTATTACTAGCTAGCCTATCCATTAATGTTGTTATTTGTTTGATCTAAATTTAACAATAATAAAGAGACCCGCATCTCTAAGACGAAAACTCCACAATGTACAAATCAATGAAACAGCCGGTGCAAACCCATAATAATCAAGAGGAAACTGTAAAGCAACTCACAATAATGGTCGATTCTGCTCTATAACATTAGACTCACATTTTCATTTGAATATATCTCTGTTTATGTATATGTACATCTACATCATTTGAAGCTGTAGTCCTTTCCTATGGTATAATACTTTTTAAGAATGCCAAAGGCGAAGCAAATTTGAGGACTAGCAGGCTTTGCAGCTCTTTCGACAGAATCCAGGTACATCTTTGGAGCCCACCATATATGTCGGGTTTTTCTCGCACTCGCCAACCTTAGCCCACATAGAGCAGTTTTCGTTCTCGTCAATGCAATCGTGACTCTCTGGTCTGTCCGTTTCACGCTCGAAAGAATTGACATGGATCCACCTGGTTGCTGACCACTTCTCTCCCTCGATAACAGGACAGCTTCCATGCAAGCTACTTTCATCTGTAGTTGCATCCGGATGAAGACTGAAAAACAGCAGAGCATCACCTTTCTTGGGTTTTACTGCAGGACATAACAAATGTTGTTCAGTAGCTATTGTTACAACATGGATCAGAATCCAAGGACTACAAGATTGATGCAGATGAACCATGGAAAATCAAGTTTCAAAGGTCATTCTAGTATATTAAACGTCGGCAAGCTATGTGCTTTAACCTATGGTACATATTGGATGCTGCAACTCCAAAAAATCGGCAAGAAATATATTTCGTGCTTTAACTAAGGCTATCAAAATTAAGAAGACGTTGGAATTTATACCAGCATAACCAGACTGGGCACACTCGGACCAGCTATCATCCTTCAACTGATACAGTTTCGCCTGTAAGAAAGAGAAGATAAAGCTATGATGTCAAGTAAATGGATAAATCTTGGGATCAATTGAATAGATTTTCAATAAAATAGAAAAAGAAAATGTACTAATAGGAAATTTTCACCTCGGAATTAGGAAAGACTGTTTCCCCACCCTTCTCTACATTAGACAAATACATCAACACAGTAGCCATTCGATGGCCACCTTGCTTTATGTTAATCTCATCAGAGAAGTAATCATGATGAGGTTCATATTTTTGACCCTGCTCATATCTGAGGACTTGAATCGATTCTCCATTTTCTGGTTAAATCATCAGTTTGCGTTAGAGAACATAGTAGACATTTAAAGCTGGCAAGAGAATCAAGTGAAAAGAACTATCGTCCAATGATAAATCATGCGTGCATACCTATGGGAAGAAAAGTCCATGCGGAAATTCTGTCTTCAATTCCAGCAATGATTTCATCCTTCAAGGAAAAAGCCAAACCATCAAGTCAGTCTTCTTGTTTAATTTAATTTAGTACGGCACCTAGGATAAGAAAGTTATCTTAAGTGGGGTGACCTATATGTGGGATGGAAATCTGTGGACAGATTAAAGGCACAAGAGAAGAAACTAGTTTCCTTAGTCGAGCTAGGCCTTAACTTTGGACCGTCTGGAAACAGATTAGATTAGGGCCTTTGAACCACAAAAAAAATTGATATTTATGGAAGTCAGAAGAAACAGATTAAATTTTGGTGCTGTACGCCTTATCTCCATGAAATTATATTAGGAAAAGCATGCACTTGAAAGTATATAGTAACCGATGAAAACATCCTTCTGGTTTAAAAGATGGTTTCTGTAATTAGAGGAGATAAGGGCAATAAAAAATTTTCACATTATGTCCTCACCCAACCGAAACCCAGAAATAGATAGGTAGGCCCTAGATGCATTTATTTTTACAAACACCTTAAAAGTTCATGCAATTCTCAGGGAAAAACCGAGGTGTTGTAAGTTGAATGAGAGCCGTTTGTTTACACCTAGTCCAATCTATCTTTTTCTCCCTCCCACCCAAAACCCAAAATTCAATGTCAGTTTACAATGTTATAAATTTGTCCACTATCTGATGCATTGCACTCTGCTCTAACTCGGGCAGACTATCATCACAAAAATGCATTGATAGACAAGTAACAATCCGGGTTAGGCATACAGCTTGAGTCCTAACAATTAAGAGAAAAAGAAGGAAGAGCGTCACTAAATGCTTAATGATGATGGTAACTATAAATCGGGTGGAGAGGTTGTTTGAAAAACCTCTCCACTCACCTATGGTTCAGAAAGGCGCTAAACTGTGTTAACTGCACTTATCAGACAAAAGATTCACCGGCCAATACACACTACACCCCCAAGTAAAAATTAAGAGAGGCAGAATTTTCAGCAGAAATGCTCAATTAGGAACTAACATTCATCGCTCAATGCGTAAAATGTGAATCCTTCCCCAAATTTAATTATAAGATTGACAACAATGAAAGCAACAACAACAATAAAATAAAGATAAGACCAAACAATCCTTCCAACCCTTTGGCACATATACAGAAGAATTATCAAAAGTACTTGGAGTCCTACAAGTCATATATTTCATTTCCTCAATTTGTTTTACCTATTACTATAATGCTATAGCTGGACGTGTGTAGAAGTGCTTAAATGGGATCTATCCTATCTTATATTCGACGCAAGCCACTAGACAGAAAATATCCAAATGTAGTAAGTGATAAAATGATGCTATTTTATCAAGAGCTTTATGGTGCGATAAGCCTAAGTAAACTAAATTATGTCTTGGGATGCTAAAATAATATTCATTTTCTATCTTCTCAGAATATTAATGGAATAGATGGCTAAGCTTCTAAAGAAGGATATGATCGATCAAGTCTTGGTTGCTAAGTCAATACATCCTTTCCTTGCATATGCCATCTCCTTTTTTCCCGCCTTGATGGGAGGCGCAACCAAGGTTTGATCAGCAAGGGGCAAGAAGCAAAAGCTCAAAGAACCTGATTCTACGACCTTGGTATAATTAAGGATGTCAAAAAAATTACAGTGGTATTTCTGGCAACAACCGTGAGATAAGATTCGCGAGTCCTAGAATCTTGTTCACTTGCCTAGATTAAGATCGGAACTTTTATTCCATAAAGAATTGAATTTTTAGAAAAATGCTTCCAAGCGATCAACCAAGCATGATAAAAAATATGCAACCACGGAAGAAAGCTTCATTACCTGAGCTTTATCAAGAAAGGCTCCAGAACTCGTTCGCACCTCACTCAACACACTCTCCCCTGTCTCATCATCTGCGACCATAGACTTCCCCAGCTTATCCCTAGCCTACTCCACCAAATTTCCACAATTCAGTTTTAACCACAAAGATATGATAAATGTAATTTATACCGCAACTCGGAAACTATTGAATATATAGATACTGATAAGAATAAAGTAGATGCTCACCAAGCTGATTAGATGATCACATTCCTCATCTGACAAAAATCCCTTATACAGGAAAGCCCTGAAAGCATGCAATTTTAACATGAAGTACAACTCAAGAACATTTTTACACGTACAAGGGAGCAATAACATTTTCACATTAGTAGGAATATTATCATATATGCACAACATAGACTACAGACAGAAAAATTTAAAAAAAAATAAAATAAAAGGACAAAGTACCTGGGACTCCAAGAGAGTTGAATTACTTTTGTTGGATCAAAAGCAACAGAAGATCCACTAGTTTTCATCCTAATAACAGATTCATTCCTGGAAAAAAAATTTAAGAAAAGAATTAAACAGCCATTACAACACTATTATCAAATGTAACATGAAGAGAAACGAAAAAGAAAGACATCAACTAAAGATTAAAGCTTCACGTTTTCGCTTCCAGTAGGCCATGGACAGCAGAACCAGACAGAGTAAACAAGCAAAGAGAACACAGAAACACAGAAAGAAGATCTTGAAAACCCATGAGAAGTTTTGCACAACGCCACTGAAAGGAGAGTGAACAAAAGCTGAAACTTTGAAAGAAAATGTAGCAATTAGAAGAGGTTTGTCACAGAGTTAATGGAAACTATGGGGAAAGAAAACAGGGGGTGAAGGAATATGAATTTGATTTTCAACGTCAATCTTTTTATCTGTAAAAATACTAAGAAAGGGAATGGTCAGAGGCATTGACTAAGAATTTTTCTTTCTGTAGATTGGGATGACAGCGGGCAAGCATGTACTTTTTTCTGACTTTAATGGGAGTACGGAGCCCATAGGTTTCGGTTTTCAGTTGATTTTTTGTCCAGTTATTGAGTCATGATGGTATGTAAGTAAAGTGGGCATTTAGTTTACTTTCTCGAAGTTTCTTTCCCGTTTCCTACGTTGGAAAGGCCTTTACGACCATACCAAAAATTGGAATATTACAAATCCCATGATAACTCTTTTTGCCTTGGTGACCTCGTTCATCGTCTAAATAAAAACGAAATGAATTTAAGAGCGCAGACATGTTCCGATATGAGGTAATTTTATTTATTAATATTTCATAAGGGAATCAATATGAAATTGGCGTGCTCCACCATGTGTTTTTATTTCCCCCTTTTTGGCCAGCCACAAATGAGATAATAGCTATCCCTTCAAATACGTAGAATGGGTTGGATTAAAATAAAATGAAATGGTTTGGTTGATTTTATTTTTGTATTTGGAAACCTCTAGAGTGTTAATTCCATTCTAATATTATATTTGTTTGTAATATACTCAAAATGAAATGAAATATATATATACAATAGTATTTTTAAAAAATGCTCTCAACTATTAATGTAATAATTAGATTGAGGTTAAATAAGTGATTTTCAATTAATTATAATCAATAAGGATGTAATAGAATCGCAATTCTACCATCTAAAACACTTCTAAACATGACAAATGAAATAAAATCCAAAGTCAATTCTTGTGTATTAAACATGAAATAATGTAAAACCCTAAGAAAATTTGAAAAAAAAAATGTTTCCAAACAAAAGGTTATTTGGGTAATTTAAGAGATAAAGTTTTCGAAAATAAGAGCATTCAAGCTATTTCAAGCTCTTTAAAACCCCATCTTATCTTAACTTCAGTTGCCTTTATTTGTTTAAAACCCTAGCTTATTCTCTAAACCCCATTAACCCACATTTCTTCTTCATTTCTCTTTGCTCTTTCTATTTCTAGCTAAACTAAGCTCTTCTAGCTCCCATTTCTCAAGGAACATCACCCTTCTTCAAGCCTTAAGGTAAGGTTTTTAAGTCAGAACTCCTTATTTTAACATAAAGTTTTCATTTCAATGAAGTTTCACTGGTTTTCTTAGGAATCTAAATTAAGATGCTTCTACTTATAGATCACTCTTTCTGGTTAAGCTTACAAGTAGATTCGAATTATTATTCATCCATTCCAAGTAAGCATTCTTATTTGTCTTCTCTTGTTAATCAAGTTTAGTGTTTTCTTGATTTAGAGCTTGGATTGGAGTTTTTTAGTTGAATCTTATAGTTAGGATGGAGAAAAAACTTGTTTAAGTGTTGGGAGTTTGAATAATTGAAGTCTAATTGAAGTTGGATTGAAGGATAGTAAGCTTGGTGTTTTTTTAGGGCTAGTTTTTGAAGGTTGCAGGGAGCTGGAAATCGCAGCAAGGGAGAATGGGCCTGCTAATCCTTATACTGAGAGGGGGTATGAGTTGTTGAATTGGCTTAACGGTTCACAAGAGAATAGGCCCATCAATTGTGTTCCAACCAAGCATAGGTTTTTCATATCTTCTCAATTTTGTCGTTTCATTTCTTTTTATGTACTTTAACCCACTTTTATTAACCAAAGATGTTTTTAAACAACTTTTGCTCAAGGTCTAATCTTGTTTGATCTTGGGAGGTTAAGTACTAGAGTTTGGTGAAGGGGCTTTTTAATGGAAAGAAGTGCTAAGATGAGTTAAGCGAATATTTAAGCCCTTCTTTTTCTAAGTAAAGGCTCAACATTTATCTTATTCCCAAGCCTCTAGGAGCTTAGTTCTAATAGGATCATAAGATACCTTAAGTAGTGTTAAGTTAAAAAGGGTTACGGGATTCACTTTAAAGCATGAATCAAACTACATTGAATGATGGATTAAGAAAAGGTTTGTTATTCTAATTGTTAGGTTCTTTGATCCGAGTTTCCTAGTTGTTTTTGTTTAGGCCTTATGGTTGGTTGATTTGGCTTTCTCAAGTACATGATGTGTATTTGATAATTATCCTTGTTAAAATAGAAAGTGACCAAAGAAACTCATATTCAACCTAATATTTAATTTGCCGATTATGCTTAACTTAGCCTAAGAGCTTAGAGTGGCAAATCATCAAGAAGAAAATGTTGATCCTTATGTGACAATATCCCGAGTAGAATTGCATATTGAGACGACATAGCTAAATTTAGGTGACTTGTGGACTCATGAGTGTCGAGGCTCGAAGTGGTAGTTTCTAACACTACAGTGTATATGTATTATATGTGTGTGAATGTACACACGTGCGTGCACACACATATAAAGTGCAACGGGGTTATAAGAACTCCTTTATGCTCATTAGACTATATAAAAAATAATTAACCTAAATGTTTGTTGTTATCTTACATAGAATGTATGTGTATGATCATGTATGACACATACATGAGGATGCATATCACATATTGGGTTTTGACTTATTTTTTTTATTTTTACAATTGCATATTGATTCAAGGAGTTTACCGCTTGTGACATATTAGGGCTATTACTCAGGTCAAAAAGAGAGGCACTTAATACTGTATTATGATGATGAAGTTGATGATTTGTAGAGAAGAAGATAAAGGTGCTGAGTAAATCTGTTAATAGGTTCTATTGTGGTAGAGTTAAAAATCTTATTGATGCTTATAATTGTGGGTGGAATGACTCGTCTATAAGCCATTTGAATTGTTGTAATTAGAGAATTGTTCTTATTGCTGGTGATCTTGGAGATTGTAGTTAGTTTTAAAACCTTAATGTGTCTTTAGATATTAGGAACATAGCCGACTATGGCGCCCTTAGGTTCTAAAGCATTACATATGAAGGTTTTAACCTCTCCTTTTATTTTGATTTATTTATTACTTTTTATTGTATGGTTTGATATATATGATGATATATTTTTATATTAATTATTGTAAATTAATCAAAAGATAAATATGTGTGGGGTATTAAGGGAAATTTTAACATCATTAAAGGGAGAACTTTAAATAGACAATTTTCAAACCATTGAGTACTCAAATTATATATAAAAAAAGTTTAAGGATGCAAATATAAAAATGGTTAAGTAATAATCATAAATTTATCCTTCTATTTGAAAAAAAATGCTATGACCCTCTACAAATTATTTATTATATATCATCAAATCAAATAGAAAATAGAATACAAATATTTTAAACATAGATTTATTTAGCTCCATATTGTGGTTTTTTTTTTTTTACCAAATTAAGTTAAAGAAAATTAAAAAATCACATGTAATAATTATTTCTATTTACCAAAATATATTTAATATTTAGAGCAGAAAAAGTTATTCTAACAGTTGAAACAATAGAATTTAGAAATAACTTCATTGTGACATCTCAATTCTTATGATTTACGTCCTTAACGCTTTGAACTAACTTGATGATGTTTATTTCATTCGCTACGATCTACTTGCATTAAAATGAAACCACTCGACGATATGTCTATGATGCATGCATTCAAATTATACATCAATATCAATTGTAAAACTAAATTAATCAAACCACTTATTATATACATAAAATAATATTATTTGCTCAATATTTTAGAGTCGAAACATTATAGAAAATAAAAATTCTTAAAAAATATGAACTAAGAAAGAAAGTTGGAGTTTTAATTGAACACAGAACTAAATTGGCATTCGTAAAATTTTGTTAACGAATATACTATGATTTTGAGTGGTAAAATAAATTACTTAAAAAGGAGAAATATGTGCGATATGAAGATGAAGATCTAGAGTTTTACAAACTTCAAAATAAGAGGATTTCAACCGAGTTTTAATTCAAAGTTATCCAAATTCATTCAAAAGTTTATACCATCAGAATCGTTGAAGCTTGAAGATAAGAAAATATCAGAACATCAAAGAAGACTTGTGCTACTTTTTACGGATGTGAAGGTTAAAAGGTTATAGGTTCTTCTTAGGTTCAAACATTATAAATTGAAGAAAATTCGAAACATAACATACATGAAAAAAAAAGGAAAGGAAACCTAAAGGAATAGTAGAAACATTAGTATTATAAAAAAGAAAGTACTCACCTTTATTCTGTATTATAATTGATGAAATAAGCAAGTTATAAAATGAGTCATAGAATTCAGAAGCAACATGCTTATTATAGAGCAATAGCTAAACTACTACTTTTTTTTGTATTTGTATGGTTTTTTAGTGGAGATCTTTGAGAGTAAGATTTGTAATTGATACCAATTATGTGTATAATCTTTGCGATAAAAGCAGAAATAGAAGCAATAACTGTTGTAATTACGTGCTATAGTGACTGTTAATTATTTTATGTAGTCTTGCCAAGGGTAAATGTAGAAATAAAAGCAGTAACCAATTTGGAGACTAGATTCTGACTATTAAAGCTATAAGTGGGCTAATTATAAAGATTAACCACTGTAAATATTTACTTAATTTTCTCTATCCCTGTCTATTTACTTCCGTGCATATTTATTTATTAGCGTCATAGTTTAATTATCAATTTGTTTTGCCACCATTTCTATAAGCAAAAAAGGAAGGAAATTTTTGGAGAATTTTAAATTATTAAGTCAATAAACCGAACCCTTATATTTTATTGCCAATTTAAAGCTCTATAGAGATGAGAAAGTCTTATTTATAATAGTCTTCGTAAAGAGTATCTTGATTTGCTATTTGTTTAATTCTTTGTTACCCGTTTATCCTTTATTTTATGATATTTCATTCCCTCTCTTTCTTTAATGAATTTCATCTTTAAAATTCTAAATAATTCCTTCTAATTCTTTTAAGTTTCTGTCACACCTAAAACTCAAGAATGATAGCTTGCCACGTATCATCATGTCATAAATGAGGTGTCTACACCTTATACTTATGCTTGTGCAAGAAGACCCGAATGCAAGAGCTTGAGCATAATCCCTTCAACACATCTATAACAAAGTCGCTTAACACATCGACCAGACTACTAAAAGAATGTGAAAGAAGACTAAGGATAAGACAGCTAAACAATTCTAGTAGGGAGACTTGAGATGGTTACATCTCAGCAAAGAATGATTTCCAAGCAAGAAGAGGAACAAATTATCTGCTAAAGCTGAAAAACCGTTCAAAATCCTCCAAAAGATTAATGATAACACCTATAAATTGGAGCTGCCCGAGGATTATGAGGTTTCTGACACCTTTAACATCGCCAACCTTAGTCCATATCACCCTGATAGAGAGCTAATCGAAGACCATTTAGATTTTATCTCAAATCCAAATCAACCTGGAGGGAATGATAAGAATTAAGCTACTAGGCCTTTGACCCACAGCTGAGCCCAAAGACTGGAAGGCTTAGCAAAGCAGATTCTTTTGCTCCAATCGACTCTTGCCGAGGCTGAGTATATCCTAACCAACCTGTTCTTCATGCTAAGCCGAATGATTGCTTATTTCTCTTAGATAGTATACCAAAAAGCGAACAACTGAGATCAAGACAACAGCTGACCCTTATTCTCACTCATCTCTGGCCAATTACTTACTCGGCATTACCTGTGCAAAGCTGCCAAGAAAGAGAGTCTAGACTAACTAAGCTACCCCTATTCGAACAAGCAAGCCGAATGTACTTTTTGCTTGCATTTTCTAACGACATCATCAATACAGCAATGCCACATATAGAGAATCATGTGTAGAATTTGTTAGACCAATGATTTTTTTTCTTGAATATTCATTTTTACTCTTTCATATCTTGTATATTATTTATTTAGGAAATGCTCTTTTTGTCTTTTCTTTTTTGGGTAAGTTGTCCTAACTTATGGGTATAAATATCCTTGTAATTGTAGCTGAATGAGATATATCATCATTGATACACTAGAGTATTTTCCTTCTTTACGTAAACACTATATGTTTACTTTCAATATCACTTTTATCCTAACCCTTAAGTAAAACTAGGTGGTGAGTAATCTCATTGGACTGATTTGTGCGTTATATCGAATTGTGTCATAAGTTTTCAAAGGTTCCATTTGTACATTATATCTTTTAGAGCTGTTCGTGGATTTTTCCTTATTCTTCATTCGTATTTATCCTTTCGTACATTCCACATCGCTTTTCTTTCAAGCTTTCTGCAAGCTTAGACTCATCTAGTGATTGACCTTATTTGTTCTTGGTTACGGTTCGTATCAACCTAGCTTTATACATAGCTATAGTGCCATTAGCTTTGGTCTTGACCTTAGACAACCATTTATTTCCAATTGTATGTTTGCATTGTAGCGAAGGAACTATAGTCTAAGTATGGTTAGCTTGTAAAACAACAAGCTCTTCATCCATAACTTTACACCATGATTCTTAGGTAACAGCTTGTAGAAAGGATAAAGGTTCAAAATGTGAAGACAACTAAACTGAAAAAGCATGGAAGGAAGGGGACAAAGAACTATATGACAAGACATGCTGTATAAGATATGAAGTGATGGAAATTGGCATTGGTAGAATAGATGCATGATTGGTCATAGCCTTGTTAAGCTCATGATAGTAATCAAGACATGAAGGCAAACAACTTTGTCTGGAGCTACGATGTAAAGCGGGAGCAACCTGAGGATTAGAGACACTAGTAACAAAAACATTGATATTATCATCTAAAGTTACAAAAGTATCAATATTGATAGAAAATTCTTCTAAAACTATATCAATCTATCGAGTACTTTGAACATGATCAAATTGAGTGAAAATGTGATCCATGAAATAAGAATCATTTGAAGTATATAAAGAAGGAATAACTATATGATTTGTGCTGAAAGAATTATGAAGAGCAAAATAGCGAAAAGGAAAAATGTGTACAAAAAAATTGAACATTAGGAGAAACAATATACTTGTGATCCACTAAGTCGTACAACTTGTGGCCTTTTACACCAATAGTATGGCCAACAATAACACATGGATGAGCAGAAGCATCAAATTTAGAATGATCTTGTTTGAGTGTAGAGGCAAAAGTCAAAGAGCCAAAAACTCGAAGTTGTACACAAGAGGGTTTCCGAAGAAATATCATCCCATAAGGTGTTTTCTTTTGAAGAACAGGTGTTGGCAACCAATTGATTAAGAAAGTAGCAGCAAGAATTGCATCATCCCAAAAACACAAAGGTAAATTTGAGTGAAACAATAAAGCTAGTGCTATGGATGAAGTAAGGCGATGATACATCTTCAAGCAAAGGAGTTTGCATCTTGATCTATTGAATTCAACTACCAAAATTACACAAAGAATTGAAAAGTTTAGAGTTCTCATACCATGAAAACTAGCAAAACAAAATTGAAGTTGCAGAAAGTAGGTTGAAGAAAGCAAGAAAGACGAAATAGCAGAGAAGGAAGTATCATGAGTTGAGAGTTTGATGGAAATGGTTAATCTGTTACTTATGTTGAAGTCACATATATATACAGAGTGCTAATAATAAGCACGTGTGCGTAAAAACGAGAAGAAAAAGAATATACAACATGTATGTATGTATGTACAAGATGTATGCACGTACAGAATATATAAATACACTAACATGAATCGTCTTATTTTTATCGTTATGAACAATAGATCGGGGCACCTCGATTCCTACCAAATGGTAGCGACTCGCATCCGATCGATGAAACTTCGGCGAGAAATGGACGGAATAAAACCTAGCTCGATAATCTTGTAATTGTAATTTCAAACTTGTATGATAAATAGAAGAACAACAAAATCACAAGCACTAAAAACGCATTGTCTCCATGAGAAATGTACGTTGGATTCATCAGGAACTGACTTTCGTTAAAGGGGACTATCGTCCAATGCCCTTCACAAGAAAAGCTTCTTAAACCTTATCTAGCTGTTATTTTGTCTAATTTGCAACCACACTGTATGATAGATATGTATTATACAAAGTGAAATATAACAATTAGGTGGTTTTTCAAGGTTATTTTGAATCGAACTAAACCGTATTTAAAGAAAATCGAAAAACTTTCAAAGCGGTCTGATTTATATAAATCTGATTTATATAAATCTGAATTGAACCGAACCTTGAATATTCTTAAAAAATTAAATCCCATTCTTCGTTCTTCTCCACCTGGCTGCTTTCGTGATTTTCCTATACTTAAAAGCGAGTTAACGTAATCTTTCTAGTTAACAACTTTAAAAGCAGGCCGTTTTTGTTGATGCTTTCTAGATTTTCTTCTAAGAGAGGATAAGACTTGCAGAGACCTTTTACAACATGATTTTTCTTGTCTATAAAGATTGCCACATCGATACTTAAAGTACAATTGAAGTAGCACAACCAATCAATACTTTTGTTGAGTTATATAAATTCAATTTCACGTGCAATTTCTTAAAAAACTAGTGAGATCACAATGAAGTTGCCAGATCTTGTAGCTTCTTTTATTCTCTACTTAAACTGGTTCATTGCATTCTCTGGTAAATTATTCTTTAGAAATCTTTTTGTATTTTATTTTTTTTAAGAAAGAAATATGGGAATTCTTGCAAAATATTCGAGGTCTTATCTTTTATTTTTACATACTAATCGTTTAAAATATATTAAATTAAAAAGTATTTTTAGACATATTTTTTTATATTGATTATATACTTTATGAAAAGAGAAATATATAGGAAAAAAAATTTATAATATTATTTTTATTTAGAGCTTGGTTGCGCAGATGCCCCTCTTTGACAAAAACTAATACTAGGAAATTTGCAGGGAATGCAGTAGCAGAGCAGGTTAAGTTTTATGTGCACAACAAGTGCCCATTTCCTATCTGGCCAGCAACAGCCCCTAACATTGGCCATCCAGTCTTAGCTGATGGAGGATTTTACCTTCCCTCAGGCACCACCAGATGCATTTCCTCCCCACCGAATTGGAGCGGGAGGATCTGGGCTCGAACCAGGTGCAATTTCGGATCATCCCCCTCCAACTGGCAGCCAGCCTGCGAGACAGGGGACTGCGATGGAAGACTCGCTTGTGGTGGACTCATTGGCACTCCTCCAGCCACACTGGTACAAATTTCACTACAAGCAGATAAAGGAAAGCCAAGCTTCTATGATGTCAGTTTGGTGGATGGATACAACATCCCAGTGGCAGTCATGTCAAGGCCTTTTACATCGAAATGTTGTGTTGGAGGGTGCGTGAAGAATCTAAATAGCTTGTGCCCAGAAGAGCTTCGAGTGGTGAATAACAAAGGAGAAATAGTGGCATGTAAAAGCGCTTGCTTCGCTTTTGATCTTGACAAGTTCTGCTGTAGGAATGCATATGGAACTCCAGACAGGTGCAAGCCTAGTGTGTACTCCAAGATATTCAAGGATGCTTGTCCATCTTATTATAGCTATGCTTACGATTCGCCGCCACCATTGATAAGCTGTGCCTCCAAGGACTATGTCATCACCTTCTGTCCTTCAACTTGGGGAGAGAAGAAAGTGGATGAAGTGGATCGTTCTTCTATATAGGTTTTTTTGAAATGGGTTGTAATTTAATTAGCTTTGAGTTCTGAATTATGAAGTACTGGGTGGATTTTGTGCATTGCTAATGTGCATTAGATGCCTCCCTTCTTCTGTAATAAGGCAGTTGCTATTTGGCCTCTAGGACCTACTTTTGTTGGAAGAGTTTGCTTTAAAACTAAGAAGGATTGAGTTTATCTCCTTTCATGCTTCAATAATTCTTGCTTTTTCATGGTAAAAGTATTACATACTAATAATTAATTTTATATTTTTAACTCTTTAATTGAGTTAATGCATTAAACAAATATATAAAAGTGATTATTCAATTAAATAATGGGCATGAATTATAAACTCATCTCTATATACTTTTGTAGTGTATTTTATTTCATTTATTGTGATGGGTTCTAATGAAATAAAATAAAAAATATATATATATATATATATAAAAGCAAAATTAGGGGGATTGTTGTCTTTTTTTAATTTGCTCGAATTGCTCTTTGATGATATGGTTTACCATCATTGATTATATAATGCATGCCATTCATATCAATACACTAGGATTGAAAATGTCAATTATCTCCATTACCTTCAATCATAAAAATGACTATATCTATATATAGTATTTTACATTTATTACATTATTGTTTTGTTTATTATACATTCATATTATAGTAAATGCTTGATCAAATTATAATAATACACATTAATGTATAATTCTGAAAATATTTGTTAAACCAACTAAAACACATATCATAATTCTACTTTATCCATTATTTCTCTAATCTCTCTCTTTTTCTCTCCCCATTTACAAGTTATTCACAACTTTTAATCTAAAAAACTACCAATTTAAAAATTACCAGTTCTATAAACTGCATAGCTCTAAGAAAAACAAAAATTGAAACTTGATGCACACATGATGATGTTAGCATACAATATATATAAATTTTGATATATATATATATATATATATATACATATATAATATATATGTGTAATAATGCTATACGCATTATGATGTGTTTTCTGTACAATGCATATACCACTTGCGTAATGATACATAAAAATGATATTATTTATTACAACATAATATATAGCTCATGTGTATATATTATATGTATTTACATTCACATTCCTTGACATATTATATGTTATCAACAAATGTAATATACTGCACATCATATGCACACATATCTAGACATTTATACCTTTGAATTTTGATATATACGAAATATCGTATAATGCACTATACTATTGATTTCTATGAAACACAATATAAAGCATAGACAATATTATGTATGATATATTACAACATTAGTCACATTAAATGCTAAGATATACAAATTATATTTCATCTGTGTATCTTAAAACACTAAGAACATTATTTATAAATGCAATTATATTCATTATACTTCATTCCAGACATGTTCAATCCAAATAAATCGGTAGTTGTGTTACCAAACAAAGGATTGGAAATTTTAGTACATGTATTCTTGATTTCATTTTATTAAAATTTAAAATACATTAAGACATTTCCAATCCATATATTCTTATATCTTTCATTCAACGTATGAGTTAATTTTAAAAGTTTTATCATCACGTTTATGTTTAATGCTTTTACAGATTCTCATAACAAATATTAATGAATAATTTATTTGTTTTACACACATCACAAGCGCATTATCTCTTTATATATATATATATATAAGCTTGACGTCCTTGGCCTAAGGAGTCCTTTTCCCACATCCATCTCTAGGAAAATCATGAGTAGAAAATACTATAGACTGAAAAACCATATACTATAATTATATTCGCTATGTTTTGATTTCCCATATAAAATCTTGAAATATTCTTAAAAAGTTTGATATTTCCATCAATACAACATTGAGGTTTTTAATAATGCACAGTACAAGAATACTTTTTGAGATGCGAAAATGGTATACATGCTTTAAATTTTCGAATAAATTATTATATTTGCTCTACTCTGAGTTGGTGATATTATTGCACTTTTCTTACTCTTTCAATCTTGTGCGCATAAGATGCGAAAGAAACCCTCCCCACTTTACTAGTCTGCTTAATCCAGTAATCAATAAAATAAAACCAATAAAGATAATTTTTGCCATTCAAATTAGAAATTCAATTAGTTTTTAGATGCATTCTGTCTCTGTTACAAAAAATTTGTGACGTTTAGGCCTTGTCTGATATAATATTGAAACACTTTTCCCCTTTCTCTGTTGAAAAATGCATACGATAACATCCTCATCCTTGTCTAATAGAAAATGAATTAAAAAAAATTATATTTTATAAATGTTAAGTTTTAGATACATGACCATATCTCCTCTATATCATGCTACTACTCATTTACTCAAATAATGCACCTTGTAAAATGTTATGAAAAGAAAAATATTGCATAAATAGCCGTCCGACAAACTTTTAATTTGTTAATAAGGAGAAAAGGGTTATTACACATGATAAATCTCCAGAATTGTTTAATATTGAGAATACACAAATAAATAAATATACTAACAACAACTTGTAATCATAAGGCTCTCTCTCTCTTTCTTTCTTTTTTTTTCTAATTGACATGATCGTGTATGTATATATACATATATATAGGTGTATATATATACATATATCAGCTATATATATACATATATATATACATATATATATTTCTTTTTAATTTGTTCCTCAAAGTTATATCAGCTATAGTACTATGCCTTGCACCCGGATTAAGTTTTCGGAGCTCTTTCCACGCGGAGCTGAGGGCCCACCAAATCTCGTGCTGAGGAAAAGGCCCAATAGCATTCGTTTTTGGGCTTCCTGTTGGGCTAAGAAGCCTTTTACTTGATGTTATGAAAGCCATTATCCGATTTAGGGTTTCTGGAGACATCCTCTTGCGCAGTTGCCATCCAGCTATATATCGAAATGGAAACGATGAACTCCTCATATCTGCGTCGCTCTTGATTTCTTTACACCTCAATTGCAACTTCTTCATTCGTCGAACTTCGTGGCTAAGTTTCGATTTCTCTCCTTCCTTTTTCTTCTTTTCCGTGTGTTGAAATATAAGGTTCTTGATCAGTTGATGAGAAAAAAACTGCAACAATATGATGAATGCGATAGCGTTCAATGCTATGATTCGTTGTATTTAAGTCTCTGATGATTGTGCTCTTTTTTTTTTTATTTTACATATAATTTTTATTTTTATATATTGTTTTATATATAAATGTTGTTTGCGAGATGTGATGAGCAGCTCTTTTTGGTCCGTGTTTCTGATTAAACCCGTGACTGATACATTTTTTTTACACCATTTCTCTGATCTCTCTCATGTATAATATATTTATCTTTCATTGGTTTCAAATTTTTTATTTCGGTTTATTGGTTTATGTGTGAAATGAGATTTTGGGGTTGATTGGAATGTGTCAAAAGGCTCCGTGATTTTGCAGCCCTTTGATAGGGCGATATACGCTATTCCGAATCATAACATGAGCTGACATTTCTTATCTATGAGAGCCTTTCTTCTTTTTTTTTTTTTTATTTCATTTTTTCTTTTCTTTCTTAATTTCATTCAGTCATCACCTTTTCATTAATGTTATTGTGCCATTGTTCTCTGATTATATATTTAGAACAGGATGATTGCTTGTATTATGGGTTCTTGAATCTTCTGCGGTGATGAAATATGAATTAAAATCACATGTCAGACTTCAGAGATTCCTTAATCGATGAGAATGAAAATTCATTTTTCTGAGCAGAAGGTGTTATCAAAATTATTGCCGATATGAAGATTTTAAATTGGGCAAGGGTAATTGAAGGCATTAATATGTACTAGTAGATACGCTAAAAATTGGTAAATGATTGATTCTGGCATTGATTCCTTATAAATAAAGAAACTATCTTTTGATTAAAAGAAAAAAAGGGGCAAAAACATAATTCTATTAGCTTTGTGTTTACTTATAGTTTTATTAGATTTTTACTTTGTCTAAAAATTTTTAATTTTTTTTTTCTATAACCGGATGATAATAATGGGTAGATTTGGATTGATATTTTCACATTTGAATATTTAAATATTTACATGGCTTAATAGTGTTATCTATGTAATGTATTAATTATATTAAATATAATTTTATCTCTCTTCTATATCAATTATATTAAAGATAACAAAGATATTAGATGTAACGATAGAAATTATGAAAAATTTGATAAATGGGAGTTTAGAAAGTATAAATCCATTTATATTAAGAATAAATTGTCGGTTATAAAAAATATATATATTTGCTTCCATTTTAAAAGTTCTTGAGGTATTGTTTTTAATATTCATATATACGGGAGTCCATAAATTAGAAGAATGATAGAAATAATTACTTTTTTCTGCACTCAATTCAACATTCAATTAAGGTGAATTAAAAAAACTGAGGGAGAGATAGATGTCAGAGAAAGTTTCGATTTTCAAAGTCAGGAATAGGAAATGTGGGGGAGAAATTAAAGCAAAGAGAGAAACAGGACCGGAGGAAAGAGAAATCGAGGAGTTTGGAAAATTTATTCACGTTTTAAGTATTTAATAGTTTATTTTAATATTAGTTTTTTTAAAATAAAATTAAAGAGAAGAATATGTAACTTTTAAGGTACTTAACCTTCTTGGAACTTTAAGTTTGAATCTATTTAAATTTTTATGTGCTCTATTAACTTTTTTTGTCTGGTCAATCGACTAATTGAGAACTTCCATGAGTATGAACATACATTATTTTTCGCATCGAGTTTCTCTATTTATCTTTAAATAATAAAGAGAGCTTTAACTATGATGCATTTTAACAATAAAAAGAAAAGATGGATTTAAATATTTTATTTTAAAAGAGCTTTAAATAAAAAATGTGAGGTTGTATTCAAACATAAAAACTTTGATGTTTAGTTAAAATTATTGTAGTTTAATGATATCTGCACTCTTCTCCAAAATGGAATGGATACAAGGTTTGATTATAAATATCAAGTTTGATTCTCTTTTCCCAAAATTGTATGTAGAATTTGGAGGGGAGAAAAAAAAAAAAACTATGTGTTGAGGAGAGGGAAAAAAACAACAAATCACTAATATGTGAAAAATTTAGGTTAAATGATGCATATTGTGAAAATTAGCAAAATTACATATATGTCCCACTGGTTACTATTGAGGAGAGGTAAACGAACAAGTTGCAAATCTCCTTATAAGTGGACTTAGGAAGGATTAGGTTCGGTCAGTAAATCGGATTGGATTTAACCCATCGGTTTATTGAGTTGGTCTGAACACGTAAGTCAATGCTTGAATTATAGCTTGACCTCTTAAATTTGGCATAGTTCATTGTGTTAGAGCCGCTTATTCAACGAATCCAAGCCCGAATAGAAGGATCAGTCGTTTCAAAAAATAAAAGTTTAGATAAATTAAATATAAGTAATTAGTCTAATTAAAATATAAAATAAAATTAAATATATATTATGACTTATATTTATAAGTTGATATAGAGATTGATTAATATATATGAGTTTATAAAATTTGTATATTTTAATATTCGTAAAAATAGATAATTATAGTATAAAATATATTACTTTAACATAAAAAAAGTTTAGGTATAAGATATTATAAATTTCATACAATGTTACTTAACCTTTAAGAGAGTAATCATATATATATATATATGATTTTGCAAAAAAGTAAAATATTTATAATTTAATATCATTAAAAGTCATAAACAATATATTTATACTATATATAAAATGACAAGGGTATTATAGATATTAGATAGATATTGTTTTATTTACAATATTACTCCTACATGCATGCAAATTATATTGGTTTTTTTTTTTAAGTTTTCTTTAAAATAATAAAAGTTTACAATAAGAATTATTCATCATAAGTCTAGTCCCATATTAATTATATTGATAAACTTTTTTAAAGATGTTACCTATAAAAAGAAGGTTTCCCATTTAATTCGCTAATTATAAGCATGCAGTAATAATTATACATTGTTAAAAGTATAAATTATTAATCTCTTGCCCAACAATTAATTAGGTGAAATAGTGAAAATTTTAAATTGTTATGATTTATTAGTTTTTTTAATTAAAAATAAAGATAAAAAGAATATATTTTTTCCTAATTAAAAAAAAAAAAAACAAACAATTGGTCGATTCACATCAGTCTATTGAACCATTGGGCAGAGTGAACCAAGTCGGTATCAATTTAAGGGGAACCTAACCTGCAACCAGGTAGATTCAGGCTGGTTTTAGGTTGGGTCTCTAGTCTACCCACAAGCAGGAGAAGAGTTCACAATCATTGATGGCATGATCATAGTGCAATCTAATAGTAGTTGTACAAAAATAAATTCGAGTCTTGTACCTTATTTAATGAAATCAAATGCACGTGATGATTACGTTAGATCTCGATGCTATGTATGGATTGAGAGAATGAAATGGGAGGAAACGGATTGGATTAGCTTGTTTAAAATAATAGGAGAAAATGGAGGAAAGAGACTTATAATACTAATCGTTTGTTAACCCTACAACTTACTATACTTTATGAGGGAAAATGTATAATTTACATAGCCACATTGGAAGAGACAATTAGGAAAAATATAAATAATATCTCTAAACTTTAATCTAAGTATAGATTTATTTTTTTCAATCACTTTTGAAAGAGATAAAAAGGTTCTAATGCGATAGTCAATCCTAACCCAAACTAACTTAGATGAATTAATTAATCAAGAAGGCTCCTTTGCAAGTCTTGTTAACCCAAGCTAGTAGTTTGATAGCATAATGTATATTGAAGTGTTTGAACTTATGATTTTGAGCAATTTAATGCCTGAACATTCAAAACTTGAGTTTAAGTGTCTAAAACTTTATAATTTGTTCAAATGAGTACCTAAACTTCAAGATATCTTAAAAGTTAGGAACTTATTTGAACAAACCTCAAAGTTTTAGATATTGAAATTCAACTTTTGAATGTTTTGGCACTAAACTGTCCAAAATCATAAGTTCAAACACTTCCATGTACATTATCCTTAGTTAGATAGTATGCATGGTATGTCTTTCCAAAAGGACAAGTTATGCTTAGTTGAAGGTTTGGTGGCTCAAGAAAAGGCTAACTTTCTTAAACTTTGTTAAATTGGGTAATAAGCATCACAAATTGCAAATAAATCTACACTTAAAGTTTGGTGGGGTTATTTATAATTTTCATAATAGATTGTGAAACTTTAAGTGAATTTTGGCAATTTAACAAATATTTTTAAGAAAATATTTGATATTTTGCCATCTAGAATTATCTCTTTTTTTTTTTCTCTCCTTAGTGCATTTTCACTTGAATACTCAAAAACGTTAATGTCATTAAGTCTCCTGAATAAGGTGAAATAATTATTTATAAATAAATTTTCTCTTTGGAAATGAAATAAATAAACAAATAAATTGGAAGTTATTCTATTGTTATCAAAACGATTTTAATGGCATGATTACTTAAATCATGATGCGACGATTAGTTAAGCCTTATACTCAGCAAATAGGAATCGAATAGGTAAATTTAGAATATTGATGAAATTAACCTGTAAACTTATGAATAGATTCAAGACATTAAACGAAGAGACCCTGTGAACTTAGATATTAAAAATATAATAAAATAATAATATAACTCAAAAATGGTATAATTTGACTATGTTACTTTATATTTACCATAATTGCGTAAATATATTTTATTTATTCATAAACTTTTATAGATAAATTATATATATAATGGAACATTAAATAACATATAGAATATATATGTATGTATGGTATGTAATTTTTAAGTATACACATATACCTGTAATTAGTTCAAATACCCTAATATTTACATTTTAGGCTAAAATAACCTAAGAAAATTAATAAAAAAAATCAACAAAGATAATAAAATAATTGGGAACAACTGGGAGACGGATGTTTAAGCGTGTGGAAATGCCTTGAATAGCTATCGGTGTGACAAATCAGGATTTCATGCAAATTAAGCAAGATATTTAAAGGAAACTGCAAGAAGAGATAAAGAATGTCAATTCCATACTTGATTAACTAGGAAAAATCTAGAAACCCTCTCTAACATATTAAACATGCAAATATTGAGTTAGGAAAAATCAAAGTAAGTTAGAATCATCAAAGGAGAAAATTTGAAAAAAATAGCAAAATCAATACGTAGTTTAACTGATTCAACAATTCACTAGTGTAAGGCGGAGCTAGAAGTCAAACAACCACCCCACCATAAGGAGCATCGACAATTAGTGGTTATGACAAGCTTAGGGCTGCCATGGGAGGTTAGAGTTGAAAATTACAAAGAGGTCCAATTTCTACTTGATTTTAAGTAAATTTATAAAAATACAAAAAATGCCTATAAATTTACAAAAAAAAAATATTATTCTTACATATTTTTGTGTATAGAATTTAGGAAAAATATCATTTTGTATAAAGTTAATAGCTAATATATACATCCTTAAGATATCTAAAAAATTAGATAATTTTCAAAGTTGAAATAAATTACGTAAATAATGTAATTTCCACTTTAAAATTTTTCTACAAACCATCTTAAGTTAATATTAATTTCCTATGTTAAACTTTTTGGTGATACTATTTTCCATATTTTTATTTAATTTTTTAGCCTTAAATTATGCCTAAAATAATATATTTATTTACATAATCTCACTTACATACTGGTTTGAATCATATTTGGAGTATGAATATTATTTTAGAGTGGTTGGATTGATTGATAAAGTGAGTAGTTATGAGAAGTTGGAAATTGACCTTAAATAGTAAAGTCAGTATTTGATTATTTTATTAAACTTGAAATAATTGATGAATTGTAATATAATATATAAAAAATTGGAAAGTAATAAAACGGAGAAAGGTTTGTTTGGAGTAATATTTTAACTTAGTTCTACAATTGTATCTTAAAAGGAAGTTAGTTAATTAGTTACTTATTGGATATTGATTAAATGTGGAGGATAATTCAGAGGATTCTGGTAATGAATTTCTCACTAGATTAATACTCAGAGAGTAGGTTAAAAGCAAAAATGACGAATAAAATATAAAAACAGGAGAAGTAGAAGGTTGGTTAGAGAATGATTTTATTAAAAATCATATAAATAACATAGTCAAATGGTAGCTTAGAGGAATTGTCAAATAGGGAGCTTAACTTGAAGAAGTTCAAATGATAAAATCAATGTAACAAATAACTCCTATATAGCTCAAAACCTAACTCGGAGGATTTCTGACTAAAGGAAATTACTATAAATCTACTTAGAATTTAATTAAGAAGATTTTTGGACTAAAGAAAACTACCATGAAACTACTTAGAACCTAATTCGAAGGATCTTTTATTAAAGAAAACCACTATAAATCACTCGAATCTTAACTCAGAGGATTTGGCCAATTAGGGTAATTTATGAAAATCAATGAATGGTCAAGATATCGTAATTTTTAAGTGAAATTAACTTATAAAACTTAAGAAAAAACAACAAAAAACATATAAAATAAACTAATGATTAATAAATTTAGGCTTAAAAACTAATCTATCGTATATTTGTAGGGACAATTAAAGATTAAGGAGGCAACGGTCGGGAATAAGGTACCCGTAAGCACAAGTAAGTTGGGATCAATACTTCATGGCATATCGAAGTATCATATCAAGATACTTGCAAAAATAAGAGCACTTGTTTGTGATTCTAAGTGGATAGTTTGTATGTATGCTATTTATGTACTTGAGATACTGATTGATGATTAGGAGTTAAACTCCGGTGCTACTTTTTGTTTGAATGCATATTGTCTTGCATATATTAACTTGGTTGATCACTTGATAATCCGGATTAATCTTGAGTTAGCTGAAGATATAACTTAACATTTATGATAACTCAATAGGGGTATGATTAGGTTATCATACTAAATACTGACACTTCGATTAGGATAATAAAAATGGTCATTTTCTCACCTTTAATCAAACTAAGTGATAGGAGAGAGGGTCTTAACAAGGTTAGGAACCGTAGTTCAAATGTTATTTAGGAAGGAGGGTATTCTCCATTACATAAACCAAGATTTAATCTAATAATGTTGCGTTGAAACTCTTCAAAGTTTAAGTTAGAGTGGATGAAATTACTCTAACTTCACAATAAACCGGTTAAACATTGTGAGATGCTATATTATTTGTCTGTTGCATTTGTATTTAATTAATGATTGAACAACCATGTTTACTAATATATTCTTATAACTTCGTCCTCTCTTACTGAGCTAGTTGAGCTCACATCCTAATAAATTGTTTTGCAGGTATAAAGTAGTACCAAAAGATACCTCATTACAATTATCCGTAAGTTAGTTCCAACAAGTTAGAGAATGAAGTGATGAAGTCTAATGAATCGATTGAAGCTCGTATTACTTTTGTTTTTCTTTTATGGGAGAATTATAAGATCTTCTTGAGAGACCTTATAGTCTTCGTTGGCTCACTGTTATAACTATATATGTAATGTAGTCTTCATGTAGATATGTGCAGTTTCTTTTGAAAACTTTGGAACTTTTGATGTATATAAGGTTATGTATATGAACTAAACTATTTATAGATATGAAAAAATGTTTGTAAAGTGTCACTCCACAAGTCGTATATACTATAGGTGCCTATCTAACTACTTCAAAACTGGTTAAGTTATTGTTTGACTTATGTGAACTATACTTATGCTAGCAACTAAGGAAGATAACTTGTAGCCTAAGTTGGTTTATACAACGGAGCTATTACGACTCCTTGAGTTTGGGGTGTGACTTGTATCACACTCCAAAAAGGTACAACCACAATGATCCCATCGTGTGAACTATTTGATGATAGAAGTTGGTCTTATAGTTGCTATAATAGTTTTAGTCCATATCAAGCATACATGACTCGACTGCTTTGAAGCATCCAATTTGGTGCTTGTTTGACGTAAACTTGTAGTGTAATCCATTTAAAATGATTATTAAAACAAACCTTCAAATAATTGTTTCAAAATAAATGGACTTCATAAAACATAAGTGATACAATTTTTGAAAACTAATAAGTTTTTATAAGAATGCATTTATAAAAGGAGATAATACATAGAGAGAACTTATGCAAGTCTACAAGTTTAAGTTATTGATTATACAGACTAAGAATTGAAAACTATAGGGCCACTAAAGGAGACTTGAATAGTTTTCCTGAAAAGTTAGAAAAAGTCAACAACAAAAAGAAGAATCTAATCAATTCATCTTGATCCTCACTCCTTACCTCATTTGCTAATATTCTACTTTAGGTGTTGTATCTGTAAATTTACTTTGAACTTGCAAAACAAATTATAAGAGAATGGACAACAACTTGCTCCATAAATGGAACACAAACAAAAGTATGTATCTGATATAAAATAATAAGAGTTTTTAAGCAACTTAACTTCATGCAATACATGTACAAACAAGTGTCCTCAAAAGACATTATCTAATCCGTTATGAGATTAGAGATATTGCACCCACTCTAATCCAAGTTGAGAAGTTTAAGTCTCACACACGAATCAAAACCAAACTAAAGCCTGTGCAATGGAAAATACCCTCTGCCTGAGACCAACCCTTCAATAATCTTATTACACCACAACACCTTAATCTTTTTTTTTTTTTTTCTCATATACACTTCTTGCTTAATAATTCCACTCCAAAATCATTATTTATAACGTACCTGCCACTTTGCTTATATCATTTCATCCGAGTCACTAACCTCAGTGAAATTATAATACAAATTTGTTCTAGAACGAGCATAAATCAATTTCCTCAAAAATAAAAAAAAAATTATATATTGAGAAATGGCAATTTTCTATAATTAAATGGCTAAAAAATTTGTAAAAAGTTATAGAAAATAATTTTAGACAAAATCTTTTTATAGCATCTCTTTATATAATATGGTGATATCTTAGAAAAATTTTGAGGTTAAAACTACACCAATAAAAGAAATCAACGTAAGTTTGAGTGATTTCTTAAGGATGGTTTATCCACTTAAAATTTCCACAAACCAACATTTTTCTTAAATTATGCACATAAAATATTCCAAAATAAATTTTTCTAGAATTTTCTAACTTGATTTAATATTTTTAGAAAATAAGAGAAAATCGGATGAATTTTAGTCTCTCACCAAAATCCAATTATCTAACCAACCTTACCCCCCACCACCCCCAAAACCTAAAGGAAAACCGTGTCAACCTAACTTAGCGGTGGTTCCTCTTCTACTTAGTCATGATGGTTAAAACCCAGGTTGCTTAGAATCTCCTACTTCGCATTTTGACTTAGTTTATATTATCTCCCTTTGAATTTTTCTCAAAAATTTTCCTTAAGCTTTCTCCTCCCTTATTTGATTTTTTTGGAGACTTAAGACATTAAGGAATGCCATAGAGAACTATAGTGAATTTCTCTAGGTTGCATAGGTACAAAATGACTTAATTCCTCTCTTCTCAACCTTATATTCTTCCCCTAAAATTGTCAGTTCTGGGTATTCTAAGTAGAGTATTAGCATTAACACTTTTCTACAAACCTTGCCACACCCTTTTGCCACCTATTACTTTTGTGATTTTTTAAATAATTTTCATTATTTTTCTTGTTAACTTTTGGCTAAATTTATATATTTTCCGGTATTTTAGGTCATTTCAGGTATTTTTTTACATGTAGTAATTGTATCCTAATAACATTTACTATTTTTACATATTATTTTATATCATCCTATAATTTTATAGTTCAAATATTTTATTTCTAAGGTTTAGTAAATTTTTATTACTCAAATCACATGTTTTTGGTATATATAATATAATATAGTGTAATATAGTAAAATTCACTATTTTTAGCTATATATCATTATTTTTATTATATTTTTATCTTTCAGATCATAGGGTATCACCAACTACTTCTTCTAACATACTCGTAAAATATCATTTTAATCGGTCAACTTTCGTAGACACCCTAAATCGACTACCCATGACTGAATCGTAAAAGTACAGGTCTTACAGTTTGCAAAATAAAATAAGATAGAAATAGAATTGTAATTTTTATGAAATGGACAAAAAAATAATAATTAATTATAATTCATTTGCCGTCTATAACTAAAAGTTAAAGAGTAACTATTCCTTTGATCGTTTCTTATTTTATAGCAATAGTAATTCGATCTAATAGAGCTATTTCACTAACCAAATGACTCTACAAGTTTATAGTGTCTTTTAAGATTTTTATTATCAAAATTAAAGTAAAATTGTTTAAGTGTGGATTGTTAATAGACTCATGAGTTTAGGTTTATGATTTTCATAAGCTTAAGAATCTATAAATTTACAATTTATGAGGCTTTTCATAGTTGAAACTCATATAAAATCGAAGTGTAAACACTTGATAAAAATGAGTTTAAGTTTATAATTTTACGAGTTTATAGTTGTACTAATGCCTTAAGATTTTAAAAATTTATATATTTCAAGTCTAGGTGAGATTATGACTTTGATAACTATGAATAGGTGTAAGAGATGAAATAATTATTTTATTTTACCTTACGAAATCAACAAAACATGTATAAGCATAGGAACTTCACAAAGAAATGGCAAATATAGAAATTGAGCAAGAAAAGAGTAAAAAGTAGAAGGATTCATGTTAAATGGGGGAGGAAGAGAGGAAGAGAGGGAGATATAGTAGTAATAAGAGAGAAATGGCAAATAGGGTTAGTAAATTTTATTAAGACGTCGTGTTTTTTCATCCGTATCTAAATGAGTTTTTATTTTGGAAACTTGAACCCATCATACGACTCATTTATTAATCATATTTTAAAATCTAAATTTATAACCTAAACTCATAAAATCAGCATGTTAAGTATCTGGATTGGACTTATTTATCAATATAAAAAAATGTAAAATGGATCTAATTGCAATTATAATGTCTATACAAATAATCAAAACAAAAGTATTAAATCGAGTTATGACCTAATTGGGTGTTAGTACAATATTCAAACTAACTACATTATATCAATAAGAATGATTCGTCATCCTCTCATCTTTTTCTAATGTTTCCATATCAATAAAATTTCATAAGTATTATTGTTACCTTCTTTCTAGTATTAGGCCTTGACTTAAACGAAGATTTCTGAGCTCTTGAAGAGTGATTAACTTGTAAAAAGAAAAAAACTAACAGGATTGAAGTTTTCTTCCATGCAAAGACTCCAATACTCAAGTGAATAGAGTATATAAAGGCATAATAATAGAAGAAAGATAGCAACAACATCATTTTAAGTGTATGGTTCTGGATCCTTTACCATAGAGGGCATAAGAAGATTTTATAGGATAAGCTGTATAGCTAGATCATGACATGTGGAATGTGACACAAGGAGGAGGATCTTCTTAGCTCTTGCATATTTTAGAATACTTGCACAAAGATTTAGGGCAACCATATGCTACGGAATGTTTCCCCTATATTTCGGGTAACCCTCACTTCTTAGAGCTTGGGCTCTTGCTTTACGCGCTAATTGAGCACTTAGTGGGTTAGATTGGCCCTTGGGAGATATGGCAATAATAATAGGTATATTAAAAAGTCATTACGATCTAAATGGCACATGTTTGAATAATTTAAACACTAAAAGCCAATGTCATTGTAGCTTAGTGGCATAACTCTAGTCCTCCATTGGGTTGGATCAAGATTCAAATTCCCTTCTCTCAAGTTATATCATAGTTAGTAAAAAATAAATGCTAAAAATTTTGTGAATGTGAAAGGAAATATAGTCGAATATAGAAGAGGTTGAAAGAAGCCCTGACCCTTGACTTAGGAAAAATTAATTATTGGAATTTATTGAAAAAGAAGGGAAAAAAAGTATTATATTTATATTTATATCTTAAATAACAAAAATAATTATAATAATAAACATGAATAAGTGTCTAAATACTTGTTTTTGCAAATATGAGGTCATGTGTCTGTTTCTCACTAAAGCTGTTTTATTTTTTCAAGTTGCATTTATTTTATATCTTTTAATAAATATTTTTCCATTCTTTTTTTTATTTAATTTTTTTCCATAATAAATAATAAAATAAATTTATTTTACAAATAAGGGTTAATTAAATAAATTCACATTAGATGTTATTATTGGTAAATTTTGGCAAAGTGATTGAGGTTGGAAGCAAGCTAAAAAAAAACAAAACGTTAGCTACTAGCAGGGCATTAGAGATGGTTTCAATATGACACTCTAATCCTTATATTAGTAAAGGGCTAAAGCATGTAATGTAAGTGAGAGAGAGTGAGAGTTTAGGATCATTTACTTATAGTCTTCACTTAATATTTCTCAGCATGGCATTAGAGCTAGTTGTAGAAGGTGGATTAATCATAAGATCTTCACTTTGACTCTAGATCTTATGGAGAAGATTTCGAGGTAGGTGCATGCTTATTATAGAGATTACTTATTTGCCCAAACTATTTCCCTTAGTTTTCTTTTGAACCTATGGGCAAAGCCTGCATGTCATAGGCTTAAGGGCCCAAGCTCCAAGGTGATGCACCTCAAGGGTTAGATACACGAAGGGCGCACCATAGTAAGAAATGAGAACGAGAACAAAGAAAAGTTAACAATTCCATGAGCTGTCCATAAGGATGTGACACATTAGACGAATACTATATGGCCTAATCTCTACTCTGATATAATGTATAAAGTATCAATTAGGGTCACTCATCACTATTCCTTACTCAAGGGAATAGATAAGACCTAAGGAAGATATTGAACTCTTAGAAAATAACAAGTGTATTCAATAATCAGGATGTATGTCTGCTAATTACAAATTGAAGCCTTCTTGTTAGGGTTACATCGTTGAAGATGTAGTTTACAAGAGATTCCTAGGATACATGCTAAAAGGGTAAAATGGATAAAAGGAATCTACATAAGATTAAGAGCCAGGGATAGAGCTATGCAAACAAAGTAGGTTATGCGAGTTAGGTTAAAAAATTTTAATCCACTTAAAAGCATGCTTTTTTTAACCTAGCTTGCTTAACTTGCGAGCCAAGAAATTATGGGTAGGTTGGCCCGCTAACTACATAAAAAAAATGAAGAAGAAAATATGCATCATGTGTAGGCATAGCATTAGCAACAAGATAATCGGTATAGATTACTCATTGTAAAAAGCACATGACATGAGGTTTTATTTTTCAATTTCACAAAGTTTACAAGATATTAAAAAAAAATGTTATAACTAAATAGAAAGATGATGTACTTAATTATGTCGAATATCCTTGGTGTTCAATTCTATGTTAATGGATGTAATTTTTTTTACTTTTTTTATTTGATTTTTCATTTTAAATATTAAATATTTTCTTATTAACATCTTGTATGTAATATACAATAAACACCTTGAAACTTACATAGAAATCCCAAAGATTTATTCATTGATTAATTAACATGCAATAAGGAAATAAGAAACTAAAATTCAATAATCATCCTTTTAAATATCCAATCTACGAGTTAGCTTGCTTAACTCGCAACTCGTAATGAAGCAGGTTAGGTTGGAAATTTCAGCTTACATTTATAAGTGAGCCAACTTGCTTAACCTGCGGACCAATGCGAAGTGGGCTAGGTTAGTCCACTTTGCCTGCTTGCATAGCTTTAGCCAAGGATACGTATTGGCTTCAAATTAGACGTTGTGACAAAAAGACAAAAGAGATATACTTGGCGACTCCTATGAAGTATATGGACTTTGCGATTTGAGTAACTCAATACCCATGGTGGACAACTTGGCAAGAAGCAAGGAAGAGCATTGAATAATTAGCCACTCGAAGTGGATAACTTGGTGCTCGACATCTTAGCTTTTAGTAAAGTTGGGTCATCTAGTAACCTTGGTACTATTGACTTGTTTGAAGATAGGTTGGTAGATGTCCTGGTCACTAGTAATTCTTAGTAATTAAGTCGGATAAAGTATAATAAGCCTCGAATACTAATTCAACCTTCATCCTTTAAGGGTTCTTGAGCTAGGACACGCTGTGTTAATCCTTATAGTCCTATAGCTCGTTTTTTGGTGATAGGTTTGATGTGTTGATTTCTAAGGATACTACCGGGTGAGTTCTTGTAGATTACTTGATTTATCCAACCCATTAAAGACCTTATAGGGTTAGACCCTATAAGGTTTTAGGATGGGTTCTATGAACAAGTTCAAAACCCTATATGGTTCTAGGTTAGGTTATGGGACTTACTAAAAATCTAACGAAAAAAGCCAAACTTTATAAGATTAATATATATTATAATTATTTATAGGCCGACAAAAAAATTAAAAAAGAAGAAGAAAAATAGTAAGTTGTATGCCTTTTTGGCTTTGTTTATCAATAGAAGATTATATGTGGATGTTTATCATTTATGGATATGATGGAGAATAGTTGAACTTTATTTAATTTAGAATTCTGATGAATGTTTATCTTGATATTTTGCTTTTTGATTTTGGATTTGTAACAATGGTGATTTGAAAATTAAATTATATGATAATATGATGTATGGAAATTTTAATGGAGTTTGATTCTAATTGTATTTTTAACAAAGATGTGATGTTGTTTTTATTTACTTATTTATTTTTCTTTGCGTGTAGCCGGTCAGGATGAGTTTTACAAAATTTTATAGAGGTGAGTTTAAGGAACAGGGTAAGAACCCTATAAGGTTCTAAGATGTCCTATGAGGTAACAAGATGAGTTTGGGTTTTGCAAAACTCATCCCCATCTCGTCCTGATGGCATCCCTATTTATTCTTATCATAGGAGGCTAGAAGGAGACAGGATTTTTTAGGAGATATCTTCTGATAAAGTTGATGGAACTCTAATGAAGTCGTCCTAGATGCTAATAATTTGGCTTGGAACATGATGAGATAGGTTAAACTTTGGACAGGTTAACCTCAATTTTTATTAGATTAGTTAAGGCTTATAGGCTTGGCCTATGCTCCAAGGAGGTCGGCCTAAGCTTTGAGGCTTACGTGCAAAATAATTTATCAACATATGTTATTTATTTTTTATAATTATATGATAAATAATTATTATATAGTTAATGTTATAGATGTTTAAGTCTTACTATACAAAATATTAGTAAATAATAATAGTCCTATTATTTGATATACTACTAATTTTTTTTCACAATTAATATTGTCAAAGTTAATGGATATAGTTAACAACTAATTGTCCGATTACTTTCGTTAAAAAGGATTTTTTCCCATAGAATTACTAGTTAAACAATCTTGCAAAGTCATCACTTAAAAAATTTTATAATACTAATATTTATATTATTATCACGTCTTTCTTTTTATCCTACTTATAAGTTATTAAATATATTTTTTATGATCTATTTTTCGAATAATAAAATCTACACAACTTTGTATATTAATTCAATTTTTCAATTGATTGATACATATATACATACATACATACACACACACATACACATATATATATACCCTATGGAAAAGATAAAAGATTTGTTCTCTTAATCATTATACGAGGAAGTAATCTTACAATATAAGCACAACAAAAGAAATATGCCTAACAATTATGAAAAAGATAAGATTGCCTTCTAATATGGATATTAGAGATACAGGACATCTCTAAATGGAATTCGTATATTATATTAAAGAAAAATGAAGTTCATAATCTATAAAAATCAATCATTCCAAGCCATGTCAATGCAATTCTATATATTAAATAAATGCCCTACCATAAGCAAAGCTATTAAAATCCTTAAATTTTCACCTAGAAACATCATTGCTATAAGTATAAAACAAAAACAAGATCTAATTTGATCTAATATAAACGATTCAAATCTAATTTGATTTTTTATCAAATTCGATATGAAATGATATAAAAATTCGAATTTACTTGGTTGATTCGATTTTTTTTGGGCTTTATATATTAATTGTGTGGTATAAAATAAAGGAGGTTCCTAGAAAAAGAAAAAAGAAAAAAAAAAACCAACTTCATAGTTCATCAGCAAAAACACAACATCGGCACGAATCCTTGAATAAGCCATATAGTAGCATTCTACGACAAGCCATACGATCAACAACAACACGATACTACAGCTACGCCACTGACTCCATCCTCATTCACTATTGTTTAATAGCAGCTACAACATCCAGGATCTCCTTACATAACCAGCTCCTAACACATTCCCATCAGCACTGAACCAACTCCCCAACGTCCTCTTTCACGCACACCACCAAAGGCCATGAGCCACGTTTGATTCCCCGATGTACATGCTACTGACCAATACGGACAGCTATGGCAGCCGCTGTCTTCTATCCACAAACAACTCGCACGTCTTCGTCCAAATTGCACGCCTAATCGATTGCCACTGTCTTCACTATAGCATGTTCTAACTACTGCAATAGTTATGTTCAAGCGTTATCATTAGTCCACTGCAACTGTGCGAACTGTCGATCGCCAACAAAATTTACACGATAGCGCTTTGCAGTAGTCATGCACAGAAACAGTAGCTCCGCAATCAGGTTTGATCCTTATCCAAGATTTATTTATTTATTTATTATTATATTATATTATTATTTCATTAGGTCCTTAGTAATTTAACATAATATATATATATATATATATATATATGTGTGTGTGTGTGTTTGTGTATATATTAGTTTAAGATACTTCCTTTAACATTAGTTTTCTTTATTATATATATTAAGTATATTATATCAATTTAAGTAAATAGTTGTTTAATAATAGTAATATAGATATAAAGATATATATGTATATTAGTTTAGAGATTGTTAGGATTAGGTCTTTTCTTAAAGATTCATCATATAGAAATTTTTTAAGTAAAAATTAATAATTATAAACCCCTTTAAAAAAATTTAGAACTTTTAGAGATTTTTTTTTTTAATAAAATCACTTAAGAATTAAGACCCTTTAGTTTTTATTTGAATAAATTGAATTAATTAATGCGTAAATTTGGTTGGTTTTCAAAATTAAAATCAACCAACACGCTAAAGTTTTTAAAAAGAACTATGATCATCTAATCCCGACTAGCAGATATGTAGATACCTTCAAGGCGAAATTAAAATCTTTAGAAACTTAGGTTTTTTTCTTTTAATTTCTTTTGGTTTTTATTTTTTCTTAAAAATATTAAAAAAGGATAATTTAGAAGAATAAATCTAATTTCGAAAAATCAATAATGGTACCCATTATGGTTTAATAGGTTAGCCCCTAAATTCAAAACTCTCTCGTTTTTATCAAATTGAAATTAAAGACTGGTAATTAAATCGTAGTCAATTTACCCAATTGATTACGGTTTCTTTCTTTTTTTCCAGACTTTAGTCAGGTGGCAACTCCAAATTTTTTTTTAAAGAATCGAAATTTCCCAATTTCTTTAGTCGATAATTAATACTGAATTGGTTAAAGTTTAGTATTAATCAGAAAGTGGGAAATTAGATTAAATAAAGAAAATCGAAAATTCAGGCTCGACACCTAAGATTGTGGTAAACCCTTCATTTGAGTGAGTTAGTGAGTCGCATCTAACCTCTCATTTGAAACCTCGAGCAACATTTAGCGTTTGTGAGTCGTATCAAACCCTATTTTGAGCTCAAACCCCTAATTGTGTTTGTGTCTTTGTGCGTAATATCCATACACATTCATTATCAAAACCCCCTTCTCACTCCCTATTTTGCAAACTCCTTTTAAACCTCGAATACCTATTCTTGGTTCGAGACCCACTACGTAGATTCGCATCATAACCGTTACTGCCTTGGGGATGGTAAGAGTAAGGACTACATTTGGTATTGAAAATTATTTTAAGAAATTAAATCATAAGATTATTTAGTCTTATGCTATAATGATAATTGATTAGGCATTAATATCTCTTAATTAGAAGTTATTCTAGTATTATTCGAAGATTTAATTGTGTAAGATTGTTTATAGACCTTTATAGTATTATTTGGAGTTTTTAGTTGAATGTTACACTTGATGTGTCATTAGAGACTAAAGACATGTGGCGGTCTGTGATGTCTTGGGTTCTAGGGCATTATATATAAAGTGGTATCAAAGCGAACCCCCTAGTAATAAGCGAATGATTTGGGTCTAGCTCTAGTTTAGAGACGAAATTCGAGGAAGGTGAGGAGTGTCACCAAGATATAACTCTTTGCATGCTTCCAGGATAACTTATAGGTAGTGGGTGACCTAAATCGTACATTGAAAATAGGGGAAGATTTAGGCTTAATTCTAAGGTTTTGTGACAAAGACGTCACATATTTAAGGGGAGAAGGTTATGAGACCCCATAGTTAAGTGTCTCACATGAATTGTGGGAGATTATGGTACTTGTTTATAAGACCATGGTTATAAATACCTTATCAATACAAGCTTGAAACTTTTGAACCAAGTGGTTGAAATAGGCCTATCAGTATTTATTGGCTTGGCTATTTACTGCTTTTGGCGTAGGATATTATAGATAAAGTGGTATTAGAGCTTAGGTTATGAATTCTTGAAAAAAAAAAGTAATAATAAGTAATAAATCAATAAGATGGTTTGATGATGAGGGGGGTAGAATGTAGGCTAAGTTTGATCTTAAGAGGAAATTTATACTTTGGATTTGTTGTTATATTATTTAATGTCATTATTTATTGTGGAATTATTTGTTTATTTTAAAGATTTCTTTTAACTATTTAAGAATAATAGATGTCTACATTGTTTAGTTATGTTTAAGAGGTTAAAAAGATAAGAGTATAATACTTGAGAGTAAAGATATATAGTCAAAAATAAGATAAGATAGTAAAAGATTAGAACCTTTACCATATAAAAAATACTATTAAGGTAAAATATTTACTATTAAATGGCTTGGAGGGATACACGCTATAAGTAATATGTCTTACGGTTATGGGATTTATAACCATAAAAGCATATTAAGTTTCATTTGACTTATAATTTTGATTAGTGAATAAAAAAAGGAATAATAATGATGATAATGTAATAAATAGTAGCTAATGATAATACTATTGAGATCCTTGTAAATTCATAAACCTTTATAAAATTATCTTTGATCAATATGTAATAAAACATGAAATTAATAAGACGTTTGAAAAGGGAAAAATATAAAATGATTATAAATAACTCTAATTAATAGCGTAAGTATAACAAAGTAAGAAACAAAAGTGTTTTTTTGAAGAAAATACAATGGACAAAACATAACCCTTATACAATAATTATTGACTACTAAATGACTATATGGAAAGATGAAAATTATTAAAGTAGTAAATATAATAAGAATACATTTAAATATATTTTTTCTTGGATGACCAATATAGGGACAATTAAAAAGCTACTATATAGCAATTAAAAAATAAGAAATAACCAAGTGTACCAATTGGAAGAGTACAAAATAAATGATCAAAATTGTAAATCAATCACCCAAAAATCTATTATAATTTCCCTACACAAAATTAAAATCCATTTTAACCACATTCCGTATGAATGGAGACGTTACAATAACACAATAATAGCTAACAATAATAATAACAATATTAACAATGCTAAAATTAATAATTGAGTATCTTAACAATAACAATTATACCAATAATAATAGTAAAGTAACAATAACAAAGATTTTATTGAATTTCAACTAATAATGATAACAATAGAGTTTAATGGGATGTTTCATATGTACATTAATGCATGTGTGAATACGATTTTCTTTTCTGTCTTGCGATTGGTTTAAGTCATATTAAGTATGTCAGGTGTTGTGAATGGTGTCGTTGTGTCATGTTTATTGTGTAAATCAAGCTGGGTTGTCGGTTATGTCTTGGTCAAGTTAAATCATATCTTGTTACTTATTGGCCCATATTTATGTATATATGTATTGAGACATTTTATATGCAAACTACTCAACTTTAACTAAAGGCAATAAAAGTAAAAAAATATTCAATTGATAACTATCAAATAATTAATCTACAATAAAATTCTTTAAAGCTCAATTAAACAACTACAAGTGCATCAAATATTTCAACTATATCATAATTTATAATCATAATAATTACAGTGATATGGTAAAATCAATTAAACATATATACACCAAAAGTATGTAGTTAGCAATAAATATATCCCTTTCAATCTAATAGCTTAAGCTCGACGCAAGTCATAAGAGAATAAATAAGTCAAGATTAAATTATGGCAACAGTAATAGAAGCGTTGAATAGTGAGAACTTTCAAAATAGATGATTGAGAATGGTTGGTAGAGAGAAGAATCTTAGCAAACTCTAGAAGCATAAACTTTTTTTTCGTAAAGTCACAATATTTTTCAAAGATTATAAGATCTAAAAGTTGGAAAACTTTTGGTGTTTGATTAAGTCTCTAATATGTTGAGAGTTATAGAATGGTGAGAGAGATGAGGTTATAAGAAATGTTTTGAGTGTGGCTCTTATTATTAATGTTTGGTTATTCATCTAGTGCCGGTAGTATTATAATTGAATGATTTATAAATGGGAAGTGGATGATACAAGAAGGTAGGATGAAGAAAATATTTAAATATAGAAGAGATAAAAGAAGAAAATACAAGGTTTAAGTTAAATTTGTTGAGTTATAAGGTGTTATAAAATTTATTGAGTTATGAGGCGAATTTAGTATAACCTAATTAACAGGTAGAGGAGTAACGGGAAGGTAATATGAGATAAGTGAAAGGAAGTTATTGTGAGGCTAAAAGAACCTAAGTAATTTAGTGATTGAGATTGAAGTTTATGTTGGAGTTAAAAAGATAGAGAGTTAGGTATTTAAGTAGAATCGTGAATACCGAAGAGAATCTGAAGAAGATAAATTTATTTGTTTGCTAAGGTATAACAAAGTAACCACAATGAATAAGAGGTTACTTAAGAATCGATAATTGATATTCCCAAGCTAGTAAAGTTTGAGCTCTCAAATAAATAAAAGGAGTTTAGTTATTAGAAGTTAACTTAGAGAGAAATATTATTTTTCAAGAGAAACTAGTCATAGTTTGATGTTATTAGGAAAGTAATTTAAGTAAGCTTAAGTTCATTAAATCAAAATAGGCTAAGAATCAAGTTACATAGAGCCATAATAAAGGAGATAAGTTATAGGAAAAAAGAGATCAAAATTCCATAGTTAAATTATAAAAAAAAGTAGTACAGCGAAAGACAGGCTAAAGCAGAGAATTAAGTAATTGAAAATTTATGACAATAATAGAAGATTTGGTGAATAGTACATAACAATTTTAGGAATGATCTTGTAACAACACAAATAGTTGGATATGTAAAGGCGATCTTAAAGAAGAGAAATAATTAAATAAGTAAAGCTCAAGAGAACAACTTACCTTAAAGTTAAAGAAACTTGTGAGAATAAGTCTCCAAAGTTGCCCCAATTTTCAAGCAACTTTTGAGGACGAAAGTTTTTTAAAAAGAGGGAGAATGTAATACCTTAGAAAAAAAAAAGAATATAAAAGAATAAAGTTATAAAAATAAATAAAAGATGAGTAAATTATGAGTATGGGGTATTAACATCTTAAGCAACGGTTTAATAAAGGGTAATGTTAGAAATATAAAAATTTCTTGACCTAGCTAATGCATATATATTATGTTATTTCCTAGAAACTCTTTTAGACTTTTTGAAGCTATTGAATAAGACTCTTTCACTACAAACCCAGGAAATACTCAAGGTACATCAAGAATATTAAATTTTATTGATTTTTAAAGGAAAAAATTAGATTGATTTAAATCTCTCTTGGTGGTATAATTCATCTGAAGAAGAGAATCGCAAGGCTTATATAACCTTAGGAGATTTCTAATAGTAAGTGAAGAATCAATTATGGAATTTAGGTTTTGATTAAATCTAAGTGATACGCATTAATATTTTAGGATTATGCGTTAATTAGCTATGGGAAAATGAAGAAATTCAAAAGAATTGTTAAAAATCAAAGTAAAGTATCCCTTACAAAATAGATTTCTCTTATAATCTTTTTATTTAAGAAGATTATGGTGATGATTTGGTAGTTAAAGTGATAAAAGTAACGGGAAAGTTTGATGTTAATGGAATAAGTATTGAATTTGAATTAAGGGTTTAGAGATGTGGAGTGTTGTTGTTGGGTTTAGAAAGGAATTTAGGTGAAATAAAAAAAAAAATCGACCAGAAAGTGATACGATCAAAAGATAAGACCGTATCCTTAGTTGTGTCCCTTGTAGTAGGTGATGTGGGTGGATAGGCTAGAAAGCTACATGACCAAGAAATATGACCATGTCCTTGGTCACGTCTCTTGCAGTAGGTGATGGGCCATAAAGTTACATGACCAAAAGACATAACCGTATCCCTGGTTGCATCTCTTGCAGTATGTAATGTGGGTAGAAAGGCCAGAAAATTACATGACCAAAAGATACGACTATGTCCTTAGTTGTGTCCTTGATTATGTCCCTTATAGTAGGCAACGTAGGCCAGTAGACCAGAAAGTTACACGACTGTATCCTTAGTTGTATCCCTTATAATAATGAAGTGTAACTCAGTAAATTACACCACTAAAAAGATATGATTATGTCATTGACTGTATCATAGGCTTTACTCTTTTAAGTTGTGTTTTTTCTCTTCTTATTTGTTTTATTCCTTTATTACTTCTAAAGTAAACCCTTTTAATGTATCATTAAGTGAATTTAGGAAGATTTAAATAGTCTAAAACTAAGCTTTAACTAAGAGTCATCGTTTATTCAATATTTAAAGAAGTTTAATTGGTATTTATTGTTTCTAAGATTTAAAGCTAGGTTTAATTCATTAGTAACAGATTCTAAATATTTAGGTACGTGACACTTGCTTGTTTTATGTAAGTGTTAGAATAGCAAAAATTAAAATGAATTAAATGTATATCTGGCTTATGTATCTTTTTGTTACTTGTGTTTGACTCATCCTAAGAGCCTGGAGTGACATATTCCTAGGGAGCAACCCCAATAATCCTTACAACATATTATTCTTAATGGAGTTTCTCTTGGAAATGATCTAAAGTAGATTTAGGATATTGTAGAGGGGCCCTAAGAAGTATGCCTAATGTTAGGTTGTAGAGAGGCTCGAAGAGGCATACTTAACGTTAGGTTATAGAAGGGTTCGAAAAGGCACACCCAAACTTTAGGTTGTGATACGAATTATGATGTAATCAGGTCGTGAAGGACCACTAATGTGTGCTTATGCGACTGACTTAAGTGCAAAGATATTTAAATGAATTGTGTGATTTATTTGTTTTGCATTCTTACATAAGTGAATATGTGTCGTTTGATCACGAACATGTGATTGTGTGTTGTATACTAGGCTTTGGCTTATTTTATTATATTTTTAAATACAGGACCTATAGTTGTACTACTTGATTTCAATAACCTATGAAACTAACTGTTACTACCTTGGGGATAGGAAGAGTGAGGACTACGTTTGGTATTGAAGATTATTCTAGGAAATTAAATCATAAGATTATTTAGTCTTATGTGGTAATGATGATTGATTGGGCATTTATATTTCTTAACTATAAGTTATTTAAGTATTATTTGGAGATTTAATTGTATAAGATTGTTTGGAGATTTTTATAGTATTATTTAGAGTTTTTAGTTGAATGTTAAAATTGATGTGTCATTAAAGATTAAGGACACGTGGCGATCTGTGATGTCTTAGGTTTTAAGGCATTATAGATAAAGTTTTGTAATGCCTTATGCCAAAAATAGTAAATAGCCAAGCTAACAAACATTAATAGGCCTATTTTAACCACTTGGCTCAAAATTTTTAAACTTGTATTGATAAGATATTTACAACCGCGGTTTTGTAAACTAATACCATAACTTCCAACAATACATGTGGGATACTTAACCATGGGGTCTCATAATCTTCCCCCCTTAAATACGTAATGTCTTTGCCACGAGACCTTAAAATTGGGTTCGGATCTATCCTTGTTTTTGGTGTACGATTTGGACCACCCCTTACTTATAAGTTATTTTGGAAGCATGCAAGGAGTTATACGAGCTAGACCTAAATCGTTTACCTATTGATAGGGGGTCAACTTTGATACCATTTGTAATGCCCTATACTAAAAGCAGTAAATGTAAGCTTCCAAAATTTAGTTTAGGATAACCGAGCTCAGATTTAGGGCTTTTAGGGTAACTTATCCAATTGAGCCCAAACTTTGCAACTAGAATGAAAAAGTTAGTCGAGATATTACAGTGAAGTTAGATTTTAGTAATAACGATCCGAAATCCCAATTTTGCCCTTAGAAATTGGAGTATTTACTAAAGCCTTAAAATGTTCAGAACTCCTAAAAATTGAACTTAGATTGCAACGAGAACTTAGAGATAAGTTAATTGAGCTATAAAATGAGATAATGTAGTATAATTTACTATAAAAAAATACACGTAATTTTTTAGTATACCCGGTACAAATAATAATTATACTTGTAAATTAACTTTAAATTTAGTAATTATATATATATTGTGTTGAATTCATAAAGTTAACCTTAGAATGTACCCTAAAAATAAAAGATATGCTAGAAACTTAATTATATGAGTAAAGTTATATATCTCACATGTTATTTATATAGGGAATATACTTATATACTAATTAAATAATCAAATCCTAACATATACTATACATATTTAATTAAATAATTAACAATACTTATCCTAAATACAATGGAGCTTGCTGTAAATCCACGTGGCTGCTGCAGAAGGAGAAGGATTGCTGATTCAAAAGTAAATCAATAGTTTTAGGACACCACATGCTTAGTTAAATAGGGAAAAACAAAAGAAAAAAATAAAAAAAATCCTTAGGCGGTGAAAGAAGTGTATAAAAATTTTCCTAGCAGCAGAATAACAATATTTGACAGTTTGGAACCAAAAACAACAGAAAGAAAAATCAAGAAAAAATCGTAGAAAATAAAAAAAAAGAAGAGAAAAACAGAACAATTACCGAGCAAGGCTAGTTCCTAGGGTTCCCTTTAATCTGCTGTTACGCCACTCCACCACCAAGGAGTACCCTCAGCGTCTAGGCGTTCCGATAACCACCCAGCCGCCGCCGGCCACCGGAGCACCCAAGAACACCAAGGTCAAATTTCTGCCCTGTTTTTCAATAATTTCTAAAAAATAGTAAATCCGCCCAGAAAATTATGAAAAAAATTACACTTAGGTTATTTTAGACATGCTTTCATGTGATATTTTTATTTTTGAAAAATTCGTAATATTTAATATACTTCATTAAGAAATCTGTAATTCATCCGAATATATATTAGTGAAATAAATATACTATATGATGTTGTTTCTAGCTGAAAATTTTTGTGTAGGATGAGTATGATATATGGGTAATTTCTACGTAGCCCAAATTTTTATTTGAATGATTTTAATATTTATTGAATTTTTAGGCTTGAAATTGGTCCGAAAATAGGCTGAAATTATGAATTTAATAGGAAATTATGAAATTAATTGATGAAATGGACATGTACTGATCTATAATAAATAATAATGGTATTGAGTCAGATTGGAATTAATTGGATGCTAAAAGAATTATAATTGGATAATTTGTCAAATTTAGGGGCAAAATCGTCAATACGAAAATATAGGCAATAGGTTGAAAACTTGAAACCGAGTGATAATTGAATTCCCTATATTTTTAGAAGTCCATAGAAATTTTCGGGGAATTATTAGGTGATCCGAACTATTTACTACGAATTTATTAAGTAAAATAGCTTAAATTACAAGTCGGGATGTATTTGTAATATTAATAGACTAAAATGAGTAAAATAGATAAATAAAACCTATATATAGGATCGCTGGTCGAATTGGGTTAAATAGAGATTTTATTACAATTATTAATATTTTCTGATCGGGATGTACTTTAGGTGTATTAAAATTGAATAATACTTATATTATTACAATATAAGGACAAATTGGATAAAATATAATTTAAAACTGTAAATTATGCATAATACGGTCGTTTTTATATAATTATGTATAATTGTATTAAAAATTCAAACTACCCGTTAAAATCCATCTCTAAGAACAGGACTCATAAGATGTGTCGTTAAGTCTATACGAACTTAATGACACTAGTTTTGTTGAAATCGGATAACCTTAAGCAAACTAGCTTATATCTATAAC
The DNA here is from genome assembly GCA_024138015.1 of Lumnitzera littorea. Taxonomy (NCBI): domain Eukaryota; kingdom Viridiplantae; phylum Streptophyta; class Magnoliopsida; order Myrtales; family Combretaceae; genus Lumnitzera; species Lumnitzera littorea. Next base: position 65,268,583 of record JAMXBB010000011.1, on the reverse strand, counting down.
ATATTCAAGAATATACACATTTCGGTAACTCTACCGGAATCAAAACATGAATTAATAAATAAAAAGTACGTTTCGATACGATCAAAACGATATATAATACGTAATAGTAAATATGATGTATAATGTTAATAATTAATAATTTAATAACATGACAGTATATTATGGAAATAATATATATATATATATATATATCCATTTTAGATTAAACCCTAATGTTTTCGTAATTATTACGAAAACTAAATTTAGACCTTTTGTGTAATTAGGACCTTCCAAAGACGGCTGACAATTCAAGTCAGAAATAACGAACGTCTGAACAAGTAAGTTGGGATGGTAGCTTCGCCGCTGTTTGGGTACTATTTTAAAAGTATCCGGAGACCCAAGAGTACTTCTGGTTGTGTTTGTAGTTAAATGATTATACGCATGCTATGTGTGTGAATGATACTCTGTTGTGACAGGAGTTCAACTCCTTGGTGTGCTGTTCTGCATATTTGCATGGATTCTGTATTGTGTGAACTTATTGGTCACCTCTGATTATTACTAATGATTATTCGACTAAAGTGTAATTGGTCACGCATAATCACCCGTTAGGGGAAACGATTAAGAGTGTTAAGCCAAACACCGACTTCCTTCGATGAGGATAGCTGAAATGGTCCTTTCCCCATCCTTAGTCGAACTAAGTGATAGGCGAGGAGGTCGCGGCAAGGTTGGGGGCCGTGGTTCGAAGGCGGTCTTGGGAGGGGGGTGTTCTCCATTGCACAAGCCCGGGTTTGGTTTAACTTTAGTCGCGATGAAACTCCTCAATCCGGGTTGGAGCGGATGAAATTTCTCTAACCTCACAGTGGACTGGTTAACACTGTGCGATGTTTTCATTTGAGTGATTGCATTGCATTTCATCATAATTATTAACCTTATTTGTGATTGTATAGTACTCTTCTGACTCCGCCCCACTTACTGAGTTAGTTGTGCTCACACCCCTACAGACTCTTTTGCAGGTACTGAGTGAAGATAAAAGATGTTCCGGTACCAACGCTCTCAGGTTAGTGTGCTGCTGTGTGGGAAAGTGAGGAACGAGGAATTTAACTGAACCTGAGCTTTTGCTTTGTCTTTAAGTTTTGAAGAAAACTAAATGGGAATTCCCTGGGAGCCCACTAGTTTTCTAACTTATTGTATATAAATCGTATAACCTGTGGTTTTTAAAAGACTCTGATTATAATCCTTACCCTTGGACGTGAAATGTTGTATAATTACTGTTGTAGTACTAAACTACAGATTGTATAGAACAAGTATTTTGTTAAAGCTCTATCACAGGTTTGGATATTAACAGATGTCAGAACAGACGTTTCAAGCTGGTTGAGTTGTGCGCCTTGTGTAAACTGCGTCTACGATAGCAGCTGTGAGGTCAGCTTCTATCTTAGATTAGTTTACACGGCGGGACTGTTATGACTCTTCTTGTTCGGGGCGTGACAGTAAATAGCCAAATTAATAAATATTGATGGGCCTATTTTAACCACTAGGCCCAAAAGTTTCAAGCTTGTGTTAACAAAGTATTCACAACTATAGTTCTTATAAATTAGTACCATAACCTCCAATAATTTATGTTGAACATTTAACCATGTAGTCTCACAATTTGTGAAATCAAAGCATAAGAATGTAAGTTTTTTTAACAAATGACAAATAACTTAAAAAAAACTTGTAAATATACTTATAGTAGTTATTAAAAACTTAAAATACATGGTAATAATAAAGAAACAAAGAAATTAAGTTTTTTATCCGTAAAAAAACTCTTAATCTATATTCTAATATGTATGGAAGAAGGAAAAATATAGTCAAAAATAAACTTTTTCCCTTATGTTATTTTTAAAGTAATAAACTAAAGAGAATTAAATATTTTAACTCATTTTAAGTTATTGATAAAATTATATATGGTATAAATTAAAGTATATAATTTTCCTTATTCTTAAATTAAAGTCATCAATATGAAATAAGGGGCTAAGAAAGGGAGAAAATGAATAAAAATTTGAATAGAAAAGGAAAGGTAATATAATACCTTAACAGTTGATTGATTGTAGAAACTTGGTTGTATTTTTCCTTTTTTTTAGCTCTTTCAACTTAAATATGTAGAATTGGTAAATTCAATGAAAAACATAAATTTTTATTGAGATTAACGTGTAAACTTGGTTAAAAATATAAGTTTCCACACGGAAATGATTTCATATCTAAGTTAACTCGAAAAAAACCTTTTGAAATTGTAAACTCGTAAAATTATATATATAGAATCGCAATTTTAACAATTATGATTATAATTAAATTAGAATAAGACCCTAACCAATGGGTACCAATTCCAAAAATTATGGAACTAGGATTGGCTGGTTTTTGGGAATTGAACGATCTTGGTTAAAGGGTTTTGGACACATAAATCACTGGAGACAATTTTTTCTTTCCCAAATTCACTTAAGTTTAACAAAAACATAAGTTCTAAATTTAAAAAAAAAATTCTAAATAAATTTATGAGAATTTGTATTTATTTACACAAAACTATATCCATATAAAATTATAATATTAGCAATGTGAGACGTAAGACTAGAAAAGGAGAAGATTCAATAACAATAATTAGTTTTAATTCCATATTATTAAGGAATGAGAATTTCATTTTAGAAAAAATCTATAAATATTCAGCCAGACATACTGTTAAAGTACATTTGATTATTAATTATTATATTGTTAATAACAATAAATTATATATTATAAATGAGAAATAATTTTTGCTATTTTTTGAAATAGTTTAAAATTTCAATGCCATTAAAGTAAATGTTTTATTTTCTAATTTTCACTTTTTTTTTAATATCTTCTTGTAATTTCTTTTTATTTTTTTTTTCGCAACCCGATGAGACTCGTTGGGTCCATATGTTCAATTGTCGGACCGATGTTGGACTTGTAGACCCATGACGGGTCCATATCCTTAGGAGAAACAGGCCTTGCCGGGCTGAGTCTGGATTCAAACCTGCAGGGCCGGTTCCGGGTCAAAAAAAGTCCAAGCCAACCTCTTGGTCCAAGTTAGTTCGTTTTAAAATCCTAATTAGTTTACTTTTTACGCATGCTGAGATTGAAAATGGTTATACCTAGGGGGAAAAAAATGAAACATTATAGATGTAGAAATCTATATTCAAGGATATTGCATTGGAACTTAAATATAGTATTTTGGAAACTTTGTTGTGTATTGCCTCCAAATGAAAGTTCTTTTATGCAGATTGCTATTCAATTGGAAGAAGAACAGTTATTGGTCTATGACAGAAATGATACCAAATTTAGTGGTATTCTACAGAAATTCAGTTCTAAATTCTCGAAAAGTTAGGAAGACATCATATATAGTCTTTTCGAGAATTTCTTGCATCGAATCATGCTATATATATTTATAGATTTTGATATAACATGCTGTTACTAAAATCTATACATATACTAGAATCTGTTTTTGTATATTCTAATATCAAAATATACATATGTATATGCTGTGATTCCATATAAAATTATTAGTACATGAGTTGAGGCAATATATTTTAAATTTTTCATATTATAAAGTGTTAGCAAATGTAAATTTATGACATACAGTAACACTTTATGACATGAGGATCTTACATTATATTGCTTTCATGCTTTAAAAGATATTTGGGCGTTAAAACCATAAAAAATAAATAAATAAAAAGAGCTTTTAGATACACTTTTATGAGTCAAAACGAGTGTGAACTTAGGGGAAAAAGAACTGCTTCCACACTTATTGTTGTAACAATATGTAAAATCCATTCAAAATAAGTTTAGAAATATTAATACTCTATGAATGTCATAAGCTAATGAATACTGGTAACGGCCTTTTATATGAGAAAAAATAATGGACTAGCGGCGGGGTGTTAGAAACGTCTCCGCACACGAAGACTATGCATTCAAATACTCGTGGATGCAAGGTTATCAATGTTCTTACACAAAGACTATGCATTGTGTTTTGCTCCAAATGAATGGACGACGCGTGTAGAGAGATGTACCTGTAGCCGTGCTTATATTTTACTTTTGAAATTTATCTCTCCTTTTTCTAAGAAAAAAAAATTATTAATAACAATGTTATCAAACTCGGATTGAATAATTAATTCATGTAATGGAATAAAAAATTAAAAAGAAAACTAAGTTTGATTGAAAGTTAAATCAGAATTAGACTGAAGAGAGCAACTTAGATTTGATAATACTAGTTAATAAAAGATAACTTTGGGAAGTAATTTAAAAAGTTTGCCTCATATTAATGATGCTAGCAATTTAGCTTCCTTTTCTTTTCTTTTTTTAATTTTTTCAATTATTATTCACATTATAGTTATTAGAAAAGGAAAAATCGAACGTAGTTAATCTCACATTGAGATATCAATATTTTTATTATTAGGTTACAATAGCTTAGCTTAAGGTAGCCTATTTTCATTAAACATTTTGCTTATAAAGATTTAGTGTACTCAAATGTATAAAAAATGCTATAATAAGGAAAAAAACTTTGGGTGGTTTAATCTATGTGTACCATAATATTTAGAAATATTTAATCTACCCAACTCCATAAGAAAGCTGTAATAAGAAAGTAAGTGTCGGGTCACCTAATGTATGCTTTATTTTGTATCTACAACCATGCTTATAAATATTTTAGCCACAATGTCATAATATTAATTCCGTGAGAGTTGATTGAAATGTTTGATTTAGACATGTGATAAGGTAAAAAATTAATAGGATGAAATTAGTTTTAATCATGGTTCGATTGGACTAATTTTATTACCAGATCAGGTTAAACCAAATTGAAACATAGAGGTCAATTTCGGTTTAACAAAACTGGCTAATACTACTTGAGCTTTAACAGAAATTCAATTTACGATATTAATTTTTAGTTTGTCAAATTTGACATCTAATTTTATGTCACTGTCATCATTTACTTAATCTAATCACCAATTAAAATGAAACACATATAACATATAACATAGATTGGAAAATGAACTTGACAAGTTAAAAGTTGAATTGAAGTTTCAAACCTTCCATCTTAGTTCAAGTAGTATTGTTTCAATATTTTATGTAATTGACCGTATAAGAATGTTATAATAAGAAAGAAATTTCGGCTGACCTAATATGTCATTTAATCTCTATGTATCATTATGACACTTCGACAAGTCACTTATAAGTTTATATCATTACATTCTTGAAACAAACTGAATATAATTAATATTGGTATCATGATGTTATCTTATTCTATATATGTCCTTATTTTAAGTCTTAAAGTTTCATTTTTACGATTTATAAATTAATATAAAATATTTTGAAATTATGTACTAAGTAAAACAGTACTTTAGATATCTCTACAACAATGATTATGAAAGTCATTTTACTATTCTTCTTCCTTTATTATCAAAAGTTAGTATGCATATGCTATATTTATCAAAATTTACAAGTATAATTCTATATGCTATATTTATTATTTTAGAGAGTCAAATGTATGTATCCATATCAACCTTGCTGATAATCCTCATATAAATTTAAAACAAAATGTACTATTTTTTAATAACATATTTTTAGATCAACCTCTTATTTAGGCATGTATTACTCTCTTAATAATAGTTATAAAGCCCTTATGACATAAAGGAAATAAACATTGCAATGTTTTCTTTTAAATCCTAAAAAAATATTGTTAGTGTAAAAGTATTCCTAAAAATACAATACTTGAAATCACATTTTGAAGACATGATTTTAAATTAGTATACAATTGTGACAATGTGTGAAGATATGTGGTGGAGGTGGAACAATGACATCTCTAGGGTGTTAGGGTGTGAGCTATACATATACATAATATATGTATATACACACACATATACATATATAGTGTACTAATAATAATATTGCTTATTTATTTGTCATTTAAAATGATGTGCTTAATATATGTATCATTACAGTTATATATGTTGATATGCCATTTTGAACCTAGCTCCTAAGAGTTAGTCCAAGTACTTCAGCTTGCTTGAGCACCTTCCCAAGACGAAGAGCCAAGGATCTATTTGGTCCTCTCTTGCTAGCTTAAACTTAGCTAGGCAACCTACTTAACGTCACTTCGAGTACCTTGCCATTTCTAGTCTGCCCTGTTAGCCAACGTAACTTATTCGAGCTAGCTAGAGTACCTCGTCACCCCTAACTACCTTGGGTTTCTCAGAAACCTCTGCTCAACTCCTAGGGTCGAAGTAGCTTCAACACCCTAAGCATGCATCGGGTGCTTGATATGTAGCTAGGTGTCCGTAGTGCTCTTACCTCTCATTTTCTCTATTCATTAATTGCCTTATCATATTCGTAGTAAGGTAAGTACACCTTGCAGTCTTAGACATATCAGCTTCCTAGATTTCAAATGTATCACTTGCCTGTTTAAGGTTAACTAAGCGACGAAACCGTTCTATCTCCCTTCTTACAGCGCATGTCCCATGCAGTAGCCATATATGACTAAACCACAGGACGTCATGTGTCTATGACAAGTGAGCTCCTTGTCCTTAAAGATAAGGAATCAAATGTATAACGCTCTTCTCTCTTTTGGACTCTCCTCAACACACCCAGCACCCTAAACACTCTTACTAAACACTCCAAACACTTCCTTTTTATTCTCTTCTCACTAACTTAAACATCAAAGAGCTTCTGTTGACACCACTATGGGGGGGTTATTTTGTAGGTTCTCCACTAAGTATGGCCAACTGCCGAAACCAACTACTAATTTACTTTACGTGATCTCACACATTATTGATCTATGTTATATACATAATTGAGTTGTGTTACATTTATATCATACATATTAATTAAATGTATGTATACATTGTAGCATATTTTGCCTTAAGTGAAGAATATGTGATAGAAACTTTTACCTTTTGAGGGTCTTATAGTGTGACTTATACTTATATACTATACCAATAATATTTATTATTTATTTGTTTTATTAAATTATATTATTTATAACGACATACTCAGTATTTATATTAGTATGACTACATGTAATATAAGTGTGATATACATAATAAAGTTGTAATACGTATACTATTTTTTTGGGGGGGGGGGG
>JAMXBB010000011.1:65057496-65245294 GCA_024138015.1 Lumnitzera littorea | reverse complement strand
GGCTAAGGAGGCGGCACGGGAAAAAGCAGAGGAAGAAGCGCGTCAAAAAGCCGAAAAGGAAGAGAAAGAGGAGAAAGTAGATGCGGAAAAAGCTGAAACCGCAAAGCATGATGGGTCAAATGCAAAAGAAAATCGGGAGAATCGTGTCACTAATGGGAAAAAGGATTCTGGAGAAACCAAAGAGAATGATGGATGATAAGCTAAAGGTGAAGAAAGACAAGGAACTTGCTGTGCTTGTGGTTGTGCTGTGCTGCTTTACTGCAGGACGATTCCAGCAAGGATGATGGAACCATTAGAATACATTATCAGATGTGTGATTTTATATACTAGATTTAGTTTTCAGATTATGCTACTCCAACTGTTGTCAGTTTTAGCCAAGGAGGCTGATACTCCTTTAGAAAATTCAATCTGTAAGAAATAAAGCATAAGAAAGGTCGAAGAATTTATCTTAAGGATGGTGTCATAATATTTTTCTTATGATTCCTTGGCATTCCACAAGGTGTTGACTATAATTGCGAAAGGAGGAGAACTACGTAATAAAAGCATAACTACGGATTTGAAAGAAAGAACCCTTGAAATCCTGCTTTTTAATTCGTTAAAAGTTGCGATAAGTGTCGATGCTTCACTTTTTTTTTTATTTAATTAAAGTTTGACATTTTCATAATTATTTCCCTTTTCCCAAAATTAATACATTTTATATTTTATTATTTTTGTACTATTAAATAAACTATTATTATTATGATTTGTAATAATAAGAAAATATATATCATACTTAAAAAATATATCTTAGGTATTGATTTGAAAAGTAATAATAACATGATTCATATAAAATAGAAAGTTTTAAAAGATTGCTAAATAACATTGTTAGAGAAAAAAAGAAAAAAACTTTACTAGAGTAACAATCGATGGAATGAATACTTGTTTAAAAAGAAGAATTGTTTGAAAATGGTCCACTAAAGTAGCATTTTAGGGTAAATTATTTTTTAAAAAATGATTGGAATAAAAATAATTTATGAAATAATATAGTTAAATCGTATTTTAAAGATGTGATTTAATTGTTTTCTTCAATATTTCTATGTATTAGAATTCCAAAAAAAAATATTTAAGGAATTGCATGTTGATAATGTGATTTATATATCGTAACTTGGTTATGTGATTTTGCTTCCTACAAAAAAAAACACAACTGCACATATGTCATATGATTTTAAAACCGTATAACCGAAATGCGATTCTTTTATAATATTATGTCACGTGGCGTGCAATGGAAAAAGCCAAACTGCATTAATGATTCAGAATCAGTATTTAACTGTTAGTTCACGGGTAGATAATATAGTAAATTATAATTAATTTATAAGCTAATGATTTCGAGCTGATTTGAGGCACTTAAATATATATTTTTTAATATTAAAATCTTTTATTAATTTTTTTAATATATTAATAATTTTTAATAATGTAATTTTTTTTATAAATATATTAATTAATTAATAATTTCTAATTTTTGTATTAATTTTTGACTTAATACAATTCTAAATTTTTTATATTTTTCCTCTTTTTTTTTCATATTTAAATCCTTAACATTCAATAAGTTATATAAAAAAAACTTATATTAACTAAAATTGAATTTTTATTTATTTTTAACATATAATTAACTTAATATTAATTATTTATCATTAATTTAATAATATTATTATAAAAAAAATTATCATTTACCATGTAAATAAAATAGTTTTGATATGTAATAACTTATTAAATACCATCAAATTATTTTTTTCAACTTAATAATCTTATTTTTTATTTATTTTTTTTCTTTTTTAAAGAGATAAACCGATTAAACTAATCCATCAGTTCAATAACTGATCGATCTGATGGTTTGCGACTCATTAGTTCGAGTAATTCCACTCTTTTAAAACGTTTGGATCCTTAAAGTTAAGCATTCAGTTCGTTTACTTTCGGATCGAACCGGTTTAAATTCCGTTCGAACTGTTTACGGTCAAACCGGTCTTACACTGAACTATGTTATGCTTAGACAGATTTGCTTACTCGCTATCACTTTTTAAGAAGGGACAAATACTCCTATTACTCCAACATAACGGCACATTTATTCGTGCTATGCTCAGGCCGGTTACGTTGGGGGTCCGGTCCAGGACCAGGTCTAGTTACGCCGGCGACCGCTGGCTTATGGTCCGATGTTGCTTCCTACTCCAATCACCCTGATCATTCTCTCCTTTTCTCTCTTTCATCTCCCAGCAGACGCTTCCCTCCGTTTATAATGTTTAGCACAGCGTGTCTCTCAGTCCAAGCCCTAGCTCGTTTATCTTCTTCGAGGTCCCTACAGATCATTCAACGGTACTTGCGCATGCTCTCTCTCTCTCTCTCTCTCTCTCTCTCTCTCTCTCTCTCCCCTCCGATTCTTGTGCTGTTGAACTTGCTATTTCTGTCTCGTTGTTTGGCTGCTGAGAAACTGCTAGAGAATTTGGAAATTAGATGTTCTATGAATGGCCTTAGCTGGTATAGCACAGTAATATTTGATCGGATGATTGTTACTGTCTTTTTGAAGGGAACTGTAGAACAATTAGGTTTGAGTAATAAGTAGATGGTGTTAGGGTTTATGGATGTAAAACCCTAAAGTGAGGAACGTGATTGCTTATGTCTGTTGTCAATTTGTCGTGGAAGCTATCTTTGAATCTTGAGAATAAATAATGCCGTGGTCATTGCCTGAATGGAAGACTAGTGAGACCATGCGCACGCGATCCATGTGCTTAAACAATACAATATGAATTAATATGTTGAGATTTCATCGTGACATTGGCATATCAATGTAATGGATGAAGAATTATGAAAGTGGGGTTGTGTGGGGATTTGGTTATTTGTTTTAGTTATAGAATAATTCTGCACTAACTGCCTACTTCAAATGTTTCTTTGTTAAGAGGATCTATTTGGTAAATTAAAAGAGAAACAGTTTTAATGAAGGTTCAAGACACCTTTATGATTTGCTTTATAACATAATAGACAATGTTTATTTGAACAAATGACTTGTTAAAAAGGAGGAAAATGATTTAGATATTGTTTTCTTATGTTTGCTTTTAATCATTTCTAATGAAATATTAACTCCAACATAGAAAGGAACATTAACTGCTGACACTTACACCGGATTCATTTGGTGTTGAATCTCTCATTGTCAATAATACATATTATCACATATAATTAATTAATTTCATCATCATATCGACTGGTGTTACATTCAGGTTTAGCTGTTTCAAGTTTTGTCTCTTCAATTGTGTTTTCAGTTATGCTGTATTCGTGCTGTGTTTTCTGACGTGTTTGGAATTCCACCCCCAATTTCTATAATCTCACACCATCACTTAGCATTGATGGTTACTAGTTAGCACAATTGGTATCATTTACCATTTTTATGTAGAACAATTTTAGATACTAAATTACAAAAGGATAAATATAAATATTTTCAAGAAGCAATGCCTTATATGTACTTTCTTTTTTTTTTCTTTCTTCTTTTTTTTTTTTTTATGACATTTTTCACAATCATATGTTAAACAATTTCATGTCTTTAATATTATGGGGATGTTTGATCTATAAATCAACATGTCCAAGATTACAGGTTATACGATTGTGTCTCTGCCTTGAATGAGGCAGAAGAATGCTTTTAGTTAATAAGGGGGCCCTGGCTGATTTTATTTCTTGAGCCAATCAAACCTCCAGATAATGAGATATAAGCAGAATGATCCTTCACCCTGCTCGTTAAGTTTTGCATATTCATCGCAACTTTTTTGAAAGTTTGTCTTCTTTGGAATGATTAGCCTTGTCAAAGAGCTTAAAAGGATGTTGATATAATTGTTCTTTCACTGTGGTTTACTTTTTATATTATAGAGCTGTGTGGTTATATATGATATATGTTTTTATGCAGGGAATGTTATTTTTGGTCTTGTTTTTTGGCTCCAAGTTTATCGAGCCTCTCCTCATTGCCTGAAGACACTGTATTTGCTGAGTCTCCAGCTCAAAATGCCTTCACATGCAGGGGCTACAATTTGGAGAGTACTTTCCTGCATCAATTTCCATCCAAATCACAGCATTTTAAAGGAATACATAAAGCAAATTCTTGTGTGTCTAACAATTTTGCAAATATAAGGCTACATGCCAGGCATATAAATACTGCTCCTGTGGAGCTGAAGGTGGACAGTGATGTTGTGAGGTTTTCTGTTGGCAAACCATTTGATGACAATGTTTCACCAAGGAAAGCTAAGAAGATCAAGAAGAAAAAAATGTCGAAAAAGGCGAAGCTTAATGAACTTCGGTTTTACCGATTAAAGGCAAAGAAGAAAATGAATTCCCCAAATCCTGAAGTCAGGATTAGATATAAACTTGAAAAGGTTCGATGTTTTAATTCAATAGGTTAGAATTCTAGTAAATCGATTTTTATTCAAGATGGGAAAAAGAAAATTTATGCCAGAAGAGATATTCTGCTTGCTTTCTGCATATCTACTTGTGACTTGTTAGCATGTAGGTTCACCAGATAAACATGATTAGAAAACATTGCCTGCAATGTCCTATGTGGATTAATATTGTTCATAAACCCTTGTGAACTTTTCCAGGCAAAAAGAAAGGAGGAATGGTTGATTGAGAAGTTGAGAAGGTTTGAGGTTCCAGCAGCCCAAGCAGAAACGCATGATCCTGAAATGTTGACTGAGGAAGAGAAACACTACTTAAAGCGCATTGGTGAGAAAAAGAAGAATTATGTTCCTGTTGGAAGAAGAGGAGTGTTTGGAGGTGTTATTTTAAATATGCATCTCCATTGGAAGAAGCATGAAACTATAAAAGTCATTTGTAAACCTTGCCGGCCTGGACAAATTCATGAATATGCAAATGAACTTGCACGGCTGAGCAAAGGGATTGTGATTGACATAAAGCCTAATAATACTATTATCTTTTACCGTGGGAAGAATTATTTGCAACCAAAAGTCATGTCACCTCCCAATACATTGTCTAAAGAAAAGGTGATCTTTCTCCATCCCTTTGGTATTGATTACTTTATGCACATTGAATGCACTTTAGAGAATTACTCTTTCTTTGTTTTCCCCCTTTAATGCTAAGGTAAGACTGTGTATATATGTATCCTCTCTTCCCTTACCCTTCATTAGTTGGGAATTGGAGTCCCTTCAATAGAGGGGAGGGGCATCATCAACTACTTTTAGGCACATGAACCATGCTAAAAGACCCCCATGTACTAATAAAGCATAGTTGCATCCATATTAATATTTGACTCCAAGACTTCATGCAATTTGTCTTGAGAGTTCTTGAGTCTAAACCACCGCTTGGGGTATGGAGAGAATTGCAATATAAAGCTCTGGTCATAAATTTTATTATTCATTTTTCTTTTTCTTTTATTTATTTATTTTCTATTTCGCCTCTTTAGTACTCCATGATAAGAGAAGTAGTAAACTACGTGAATATATGCTTTTGTAAAAATATATTTAACTAGCAGATTTGCTAGCTAAACTAAGATGCTAAGTACACACCAAAGCATTTTGTGTTCCATATATTGATGCTGAATTTGTTCTAGATTAATGTTGATTTAACTGATGTAGTTTGTTTTGATTTTTCGGATAATGCTGACTGAAGCCATCCTTCTTGTGTGTGAGCCTTTTAGTTTATGCCCTACATGTCTCGGATGCATCTATTGGCATAAAATATTCTCTATGTTATTTTCCAGTAGGCTTAGGTCCTGAAATCCTTTTATTCTTTTCTCTACGCAAAACACCTCTGACACTTTTTTGGTCAATTGCAGCATTTAGTCATTTTGTATTTCTATGGACCATGACATGAAAAGTCAAAGCATTGTTCTTATTTTGATGAATGGTTTTGGCCTTAATGAGTTGCAATGATGATTATATGTTATTGCTACTGTATAATGCATCTTGTGCTACTCATGAAAAATTGCAGGCACTGGAGAAGTATAGGTATGAGCAGTCACTTGAGCATACAAGTCAATTCATTGAAAAGCTAGAGAAAGAGTCAGAGGAGTATCACAATTTTCTTGCTAGGCACAAGGAGAAGAAAGCAAACATGGTCTCCTACTCTACAGTTTGTATTTGATGGTATAGTTTTATCATTAATTTCCCGCACTTGTTGATGCTTAATTAATTCTTGAGAAGAACTTGGCCTTTACCAAAATACACCCTTTCTTTACTATTTGTAAAGCTTTCTTATGGAGTGAATACATGAATGTTGTCACTTTGGGATATCCTAAGGATACTCTCCTAAGCACCTTCATTGTGAATGGAGTATGGAGATGGCCCTCTGGAGATGGGTGGCAAATTGTTACTAGAGATCTAGATGACTTTAGTCCACTTTTGAACTGTCCAGATTTTCTTTATTTGGAAGGAGGCACCAATGAAAAGTTTATCCATTAGCAACACTTATTCCTTAGCAAGAAGCAGCAGAACGGGAGTGGACTGGTACTCTTTTGAATGGCACAAATGCATCATGCCTAGACACTTTCTGATATTATGGCTTATTGTGCAAAGGAAATTGTTAACCATGGACAAGTTGTATAACTAGGGTTTAATTGACACAAATTGTTGCTACTTGTGTTTGGATGGAGTAGAGAATCATGACCATCTGTTTTTACTATTTCCTTATGCATGAAATTTTTGGAAGAATGTTGAAGAAGCCATTGCATGGCCGGGTCACAAATCATCTGAAGCTTCTAGATTGGAAAACTTCCTACTTGCTGTTGCAAATGGATGGATGAATGCAACCCACAGAAAAGTGTTTACTGCTGGCTGTTCTTTCCTATGGAAAGAAAGGAATAGAAAAAGAGTGGGAGAACCTGCAATTTCTTTTGAAATAGTTTTATGAATTACTTTATGTTGTATTCTTCATTAACAATGAGCATCGACCGATTATTGGCCATTTTATTGAACTAAGTATTCTTTTATGTTAATGATTGATAGCTATTCAATTTTATAGGTTTCTTGGTGTGCTCTTTTTGTACATTTCTTGTGTACATTAAGGAATGGAATATATCTCACACTACCCAAAAAAAAATACATGAATGTTTTGCATCATAATCTTCCTCACCCCAAACACCACCCACCCCAAAAAAGAGTTTTGGGTTGAAGCTAAAGTATGATGTCCCATGTGTGTTTTGAACCTCGCCAAGTTGTAGATGTTACTCTCTGCCATGCTTTATTCCTAATTTTCATGCAATGATTGGTTGTAGCCAAGTGGGACATATTGGGACTTTGTAAAAGAAGATCTGGGGCCTACTTACAAGCCTGGACTCTATTGATTGTTTGGTCTGGAGCGCATAATCAAACAAGCCACTGACAATTAAGGAAGCTACAACTTAGGTCATTAGGCCTCCCATTGTATTTGGAATTCCTTTGTTTGGCACAAAGATTTCGGTCCTAGACATGCCTTCATCTTGTGGCTTGTCGCTCTATAGAAACTCTACACCCTTAGCAGGCAGGCTTCTTTTATGGAAAGTTGTTGATCAGAGCTCCTGCTTCATGTGCCACAATTCTGAAGAATGCCATTATCACCTCTCTTCAATTTGTGAGAGCTATTTGAGGACAAACTGGTGTTGAGCATCCCTGGCCAGCAAAGACTACTTCTTTGCTTTTGTAATGTTTTGGTCAATGCTTTCTTTGTTATTATTTGTATGAACAAATGCTTTGCACTAGTGCCCTTTCTATTCTTTTTTGTACTTGTCCAATGAACTATTCCTTTTATACATTCTTGTGTAAATTTTACTTTATAAATCCGAGTTTTTACCCTTTGACACTTTACACATCTGTGTTGTTTATTTATTTTTTAAACTCTTTATATACCTTTGATTTATCATCCCTATCATTGGTCCACAATAATTAATTTTCTTGAAATAATTTTATTAACAATGTTTAATTTAATAAATACTAAATATCATAAAAAATATAGAATTTTTTTGTTTGGGGGGGGGGGGTGGTGGTGTGTGTGGGGTGCAAAAAACTGCTGCTGTGGATTAAAGGCCTCCACTGGGAGTGCATGTTTCTGGAAGAAGATATTCAATATTAATATTCTATTATATTAATTATTATAAATCGGGTGACATTTATACAAAGAATAGAGGAAAATTTAATAGAATTGTCATGGAGACTATTTCAGGCTGAAGGATTTTTTTTTTTTATTGAACAGGGAGCTTCATTAATTATAACATAGCAAAACTAGATATAGAATTTGGGTTAAACTCCTCCTACACCCATTTGAGCAGCATTCCTACTATTGGCAGGAGTTCCTGTCATATTTCTACTACTACTGGGATACATATGTTCCCTAACATCAGTACATGCAAAGTCCATAAACGTATATACAATGAGCTCAGCTGGAGGAACAAAAAAGAGCATTTCCTCCTCTTCCTTTGCTTTCCTTATCTTGGCTGTAAGCCTATCCGCAATATTGGTAGCTTCCCCATGGACAAAATGTACTTCAGCCTCCTCAAACCACAAAAGCTTTTCACTGCAAGCAAATATCACATGAGAATATTTATTCAATGGGTTAGAATTTGTTTTGATTGAATCCACTGCTGTGGAGGTCTCCCCTAGCCTTTCTTATTGTCTTCTGATTCAGAGGAAGGAAATTTTTTGGATTTTAGATCTGCGATTGAGGGAACAGCAAAGGAGAATGAACTCCAGTGTTCATAAGTCCATCCCCTGGGGTTTCCTTACTAGATCACTCAAATAAACATGCTAATTAAATAATTAAACCCCAAACTTTTATTACATCATATCTTATAGGATATGATTGAAAATTCAAACATAATTTGCATTCTGCAAGCAGATTTAACAACATTTTATTGCAAGTTTTTATCCATATCATATTTCCTTAAGGATCGTTGATTTAGGGAGAACATGTGAAATTAATGAGTGAATACCAACAGTTCATCAGCTTGTAATAGGATAAGCAAGTGTTCCTCTTTCTTCTTCTGTCATTACTCCTCTGTCTATGTTGATTGACAATGATATCGTTCTTCATCACATCCTAAAATAGCTGCAGATGATGCAGCTATATGCTGCATGCATCTTAAGGTAACTAAACCAGCAACTTAAGTCTTGTCCTGCTAGACTGGCTTAGTAATAGGATTGATTGTATCAGATTGCAGTCTATATGTGCTTTCTATTTGATTGCAGGAGTGTTGAGATATGTTAAGTTCCCACCCCACCCCCTCCCCCCCTCTCCCCTTTGCCTCTGGACTTGAAGATCTTCTGTGGTGGGAAGATTCTTATCTGATCATGGACAACTTGTTTTGTGAAGACTGTGAATTCGTCAAAAGCAATTTCACTGATGTTGGCTGGTTTTCCAAGATGTGGAGAGGGAATCATCCCCAAACAATTTCCAAGAATGTCTGAGTTTGCTAGATCACTCCAATTGGCATCATCACGCATTGTCTACCTGGTAAAGATGTATGTTTTCTATTTTTGCACTTCAGGATCTACCAAGGCCAATCTTACAGCTGATTCTGTATTTTCTTCTTGATTGATTGGCCAAAAATACTGTGATCTAAATTTCTCATGTATGCCCGACTTTGTATCTGTTTTTTCTGCAACACTGAAATGATCTTTGACATTCAAGCCCTTAATATTTGGTTGAGAGATTGCTGTTGGCAACTCTTGAGGTTATGGGGCTTCTTGTTTCCCAAACTTTTGGTTTGGGTTCTTCAGAATGGTTGGGGCTGTTGATTGTGAGTTGGAGCTATGTTTCTTGAGCTCTTGAGTTTGTTGTTATTTTTGTGTTCAGTGCTGATTCCCTAATCTTCTGAGTATGCAAAAATGCCTAGAATAGAAGCTGAAAATATGATTATAATGAAGTTATTATTAAGTTCAATTGTACTACAATAGTTGGATTTGACATTTCGTGGTGCCTTTACAAGACATTCATCTTAGCAATGAATAAAAGCATATCTTATATGAGATCTTAATAATGAAAGTTTCCTTTTCTGCCAGAACCCTCATATAGAAGTTTTTTGGTTTTTTTGGTTCGTCTTTTTCATCATCTTCTTGTCAAATAAGGAACTAAAAAAATGGAAAGTACATATATAACCTCTTATAAAATTGAACACCTAACAAATCTATATAAACATAGACTTATCTACTTTTTACTTATGATTTTTTTTTTTTAAAACCAATTTGATTGTCGTTTTCTAATGAATAAATATATTATCCTTGAACCTTTTCCTTGAAAATTTATGAGTTTTCATTTCTCAATCACCATTTTCATCATAATTATGATGAAGATACAAAAAGAGCAATGAGCATTGGGTTTGATATTGAAACAAATCAGATAATTTTCCAAACGTAAATTGGATATTGGGCAAATACAAATAATATATGGGTAATCCTTTAAGAAAATTATCTGATCTGTCTCAATTTCAAGCCTGGTGTTTTGATAAGTTGTCTTTTGATTACTCCCAAGATCCTTGATGATTACTTTGATTGAGCATTTCAATGACTGGGTCTAGTGTAGATACTTGGTGGTTGTTGGTATAACACAATGATAATTAATATTACATGAAATATGACCATGCATGTAGGGTCAGGAATGAAATGCATGTGAATAATATTTGCTTGAAATATTTTGTGGTAAGGCATTCTGAGTAATGTTAACAAAAATTGGTTGTCATTAAGTAAACATGCAAATTCTTGAAAATTGGAGTGTTTAGGTGTCATTATTTGGTCACCTGTAAATGGAAACAATAAATACCTAGGTGCTCAATGAACTGGACATGCATAGTGCCACTCATACCATATCACTTGAAGGATGAGGAAGCTAACCTCAGGATTGAATCCCGAGTAGTGAAATCTGACCAGAGAAGCAAACTTCTGCTTTGGAAACCTCTGTGCTAGGGTTTTGTTTCAAGTTTCTGACCAGGAGACTAACTTCCCTTCCTTGACTTACTGCTATTTATATTAGCTCCACTTCCCCTTATTTACAAATATGCCACTTACTAACAACAACCACTGCTACTTATTAAAACACCAGACACTAGACACTTCCACCCCTGTACAGTACGCCACTACATGACAGCATATAACACCACTGCACAACAGCACACAACACCACAACATGACAGAACACATGACACCAATACACCACAGATCACACTATTGCACCACCATCTACTCATGTAACACCAAAGAACAGAACACAAACAACCAGCAAACACACTACTTCACGCGTTTCCTGTACACCCTTAACAAGGGTTTACGAATTCTAGGGGTTTTATTAGCATGTGTCTATTTTTACAATTTACTTCCCTTGATCTGGCCTGCAAACTAAGTGGTACTGGAAAATTCTTTATTTTGATTGGAATCTTGTTAAGGATTCACCATTGAGAGTGTGTGGACAGTGTGTGCAGTCCCTACACATATTTCACAAAGGTCCGAGAGTGCACTGTAGTTACTAAAGATGCACCATGAGAACATGTATTGGAATCTAGGGCTGACTGTTTGGTTTTTATTTCCCAACCTTATGTCAGAGGGCATAATTACCGAACCTAAAGTGGTTCCTGAATGACCATATATACTACTGCATTCATATGGTTGTTCATATATGGTACGGCAATGTTTGATAACTTATTTGTACTTGATTGCTATTGTGGTTTTGAGAGACGAGATTTTACTAAGCAATAATTTTTGCTCACATTCCTATAGTTTTCCAATTCTGTTGGTCAGTCCTCAGTACAATGTCAGCCAGACAGTTGCTTGCAGTGATTCTTGTTTGATTTTGGTGTGCTATTCTAGAGAGCACCTGACAAGATTTGTTAAGAGGAGCAGTGTCTCCTACATTTTTCTTTATAAAGCGTTTGAATTAGTCTGAGAGTTGGAGAACTAATTTATTATCTATTTTTATCACAAATTTAATTGCTATAGAGGCAACGGCATCCAGTTGACTTTTTTTCTAAACTTGTGATAAATGTTGTCCGTTATGTTAAAAGAATATTATATGACTTTGTATTAGTTAATAATTTCTGAAGTCACTTTGTAGAATGGCTATTGGTCTGTTGGAGTAACTTTTGGTAAAAGATGGCTTGCATACATTATCAGGAAACTAAACAATTAGGGGCTATCCTATGCCCCATTAGTGTATGTATTTTACATTAATTATCTTGGTACCTTTATTTTAACCGAAGAATTCAATATATGAACAGCCATCCTACTACAACATAGCTTGTGTACACTAAAAATAGCTATGAGTGGCTTTTGGGAAATGGTAACCGACTTGACTTGCAGCTAGCAGTTGTGGGAGATGGAAATGAGTGAACTGCATGAAGAGTTACCTATTAGGAATAGTTGATGGTGTAAGTCTCCTTTAACCATAGACAATGATTTGTGGAGCATAAGCTGAGAATGTCCATTGGTGTACTCAGAAGTCAGAGGATTAAATCAGAATTTTTATTTTTTTATTTATACACTGATATTGCTCTTTTGGTTGTTTGTTCCATCTGTAGGTATGAGTATGGAGCCACTGATAATTTGAACATTATGTAACACGTTTACAGTGGATGTATGTGTGAATGTGGGATTTTTTTTTTTTTTCCATTATTTACATTTGAAAGAAATTTGATGTTCCTTACCTTTGTGCTGCAATTCTACACAGGCGAATGTTATGAATATGCCATTGGGACCATGAAACATGTTCCGCAAGAGTCTGTTGTTATTGCTTCTGCCTATGGCTCTGGAGTCTCCAAGTGCAAGCAGATAATTTTCAATTTGAAAAGGCTGAGAAGTGGCCATGTTGGCTTTGATTTCTGAAAAACATTCAACAAGAAGCTTGGTGCTGAACTTTTTGCAACAATCTTGAAATGTAGACTGACATTGTTGTTATCATTGTATGCACAAAAGCGGTTATTTATCTTGTCAGTCACAAGCCATGCATACACTTTTGCTCTTTAATCTTTTCTGAAACAGGAAAAGAAAAAAAGGTGGTGAATGCTCAATTCTTTTAGTGTATATTACACATCTGGATTAATTGTGGCAGTTTATTTGCAAATTTGATGCTCAATCTATATATGAAGATTCTTAGAAATTCAGACATTATGGTTCCATTGTATTGGCTGGCTCTTCCAAGGAGTTTTGGAAATGTGAACGGTATTGCTAGGAACAAAGGCTTTTTGTGGGTGTGTGTATGATTCCTTCCATAAGCTTTTTGAGTGTTTGACTTTAACATATTGATGTGGCCTGTGGGCAATTTAGATGGAACTAAGGAGCTAAAAGATGCTTTTGTACTTGTCTACAATCATAAATGTTTGACATTTTGGCGGTCAAATTTAAACTGGCATTATTAGTTGGGAGAAAATCAACTGTTGATATTGGAATAGAGGACATATTCCTTTCTTTTTCTTCTCCCACTTTGGACGTAGCTATTCTTTCCCTTCTTGTGTACTCTGCAACCTAAAGTTGGGCATAAGTGGGGAAACTTTCTGCAATATGTCTCAGTGGAATTGATGTATATAAATATTACAGCAGATGCGTCCTGCAGCAGCAGGTGATCGAGATCTCTGAATGCAGCAAAGGAAAATGAGCAGCACTTCCATCCCAAGTTATAAGACTAGCCAGTATGAAGTGGCATGCCAGCTTCTGTATAATTATTTCGAAGGTGACTTGGTTCTCTCTCTGTCTGTCTGTCTCTCTCTAAGAATGGTAGAGTAGAAGACAAATTGTCATAGCAAAGTATGATTTGTGGTGAAGCATATTCTTGTACTTTGTGTTGAAATCCTGTAAAAATTCAGGAAATGGTGGAATTAGCAGCCGGGAAATTGTGGAGATATTTTCTAGAAGCAGTTCACAAGAGCTCAAAGTCATTCAACAAACTTACGGAGCTCTCTACGGTCATGACTTTCTCAATCTTATTTCAAGAAATCAAAAGTGCAACCCTTTTGATGTAAGTGCCTTCAGTCAATTTCATTTTTAGTCATTATTCATGCAAGTGCAACTGATGCAAAACGACTTGATACAGAGGACCATTTATCTGCGCTTGCAAGACTCACAAAGCCGTGATGCTGAGATATTGCGATATTCACTTCTCAAGATTGCTACCACTCTTGATGCCGTCCTTGAGATCACCTGCACACGTTCCTCTTTAGAGCTACATTATATCAAGCTGCACTATCAATCTCAGTACCATTCTGATCTCGAACAGGATATTTCCATGAAAACAGGGGGTGGATTCAAAGAGGTTCTATCTAATTCTATGTTATCATGCAAAAACTTGTGTTTTACATATTAGCAAGATATTCAATTGCGTAATTCTTTTTCTTTCATATCTTTAGGTTCTCCTTGCTATTTGCAAGTCATGTCACAATTACGCTCACAAGGCAGATGGTGGCATGGCCTTGTGCGATGCCAAAACTTTGTATGAAGCTGTGGAAACCTCGAAAACTATTGATCAAAAAACCATCATCTCATTGTTAAGCCGAAGAAACACTGACCAAGTCAAGGCCATGCTCGTGTCCTTCAAGCGGCTCTATGGACATGAGTTCTCCAAGTCAGTTAAGCGGAGCAAGTGTGGCCAGTTTGGACGGGAGCTTCGAATCATGATTCGCTGCATACAGTACCCCGAGAAGTTTTTTGCAAAGCAGTTAAGGATGAAAAATGTTGATGCTCGAGAGGTACTTATTCGAACGGTTGTCACCCGTGCAGGAATCGACATCAAAGCCATAAACAAGGCTTTTGCTGCTAAAACGGGTAGCTCACTGGAAAGCCTTGTCAGAAAGGAATTTAACGACGGTAGAGATAAAGCAGATGAAGCAGTAGCCCACTTACTACTTCACCTGATCAAATGTTGAAGATGAATATATCGGTTGACAGAAACTGCAAGGATGAAAATGGCAGTACATTCAGAATCATGCTTGTGCATGATTGATGGGAACAGTAGCCAGCAGCTTAGTCATTCATTTACACATCCATTTTTCTGTTTGTTATCATTTGCTAATGTTATGTTGCAGAACATTTCTACAATACATATGTTGCCTATCCGTTGTTTGCAAGGACCATTACCTGGTTCCATGAATCTTCTGTACTTCATTTATTACATGGTTTCGGGTTATTTTATACCGTGGCTTTGCGATTTTTAAGGATTGATTGTTTGGGGTTCCAAAAAATGAAAAATTATTCTCACATAAGTCGATTTAAATACTATTTATAGTACTTTATCTTGAAAAGTGTCAGCAGGACTGCAATATTTGGCTAAACAGAGCCTCCATTATGTATGATGATAAATATACAATTACGGATCCTTGGTTCGCCCAAAAAATAAAACATAAATAAATAAAGGCAATTACAAGTTGGATGTATTAATCCACGCTACCAACACATTTGTAAGAAAAAGTCGTTATATAATTTGCTATATTATAAATTGCAGGTTATTTTAGAAAACGTGATCCTTAATCGATCCTTTGCAAAAAATAAATACATACATATAAATATATGCACTTATAATGGTATTATTATATACATGTATAATAAATGTTTCCATGATCTTTTTTTCCTTTTTTAGTTTTTTAATGATTGGAGGTGCCTGGGCAATCCCATTATACCTTTTGTCCTGGATTCCAAATAAATATGGAAGGTTATAGGATAGGTTTTTTTCTTAAACCCTTTTTTTATAGGGTAAGTTACATAAGGACATCGATATATCCTATATACTATAACTTGTACCATAGATGACATAGGTTTTATGATACTCTATAACCAACATATAAAAATTATTAAATAATAATAATCAATAAAACACAACATTATATTTTACTTTGAAGCTCTAAGATCTATGAAAAGAAAAAAATTAATAAATAAACATATAGATAATCTAAGTTAGTTATGTATAAGAAACTCTTGGCTAAGAGTGCTTTGTATCGTCTCTCCCCTATCTTAATCGTACGTTTTAAATTTCTATTTCTCTTATTTCATTTCTTTCCTATTGCCAACCCTATTTTATTGTTATTTTTCAAATTTTCATCAAATTTGAATGAAAAGGACATTATAAAAAAATTGATAGGTTTAGATTGTTGAAAATTTACCTCATGATTGTAATATCATTCAAACATAACTGAAAAATTTATAAGTTTTATAAAATATCCTATGCCTCATAGATTTTCTAGTGTTCAAGTTATAAAGCTATTTTAGGGTAGCATAAGGTGGTTTCCAATTTCAACATTTGGGAGATGATACCTTCTAGATTGGTTATAGGTAGAATTTCATATCTTACCAACTTTATACGCCTCACTATCTAGGAATATTTTAATTTCATTAGAGCAAGGACAAGGAAAAGGGCATATTAGTAAATTTTTTTGAACTTCTCAAATGGTATTCTAAAACTTTTAATTTCACATGTAACAACTTTCAATTTCGATAACTAAATTTCAAAACTTTGTGAAAGGAAAATCTGCTTTATTTTTTTTATACCTATATGAGGGGAGACAAAAAAATAGCTTCACCTATGGTATGTTAGATTAATCTTATAAAGTTAGAATAAAATAAATATTCCTCCTATATAGATTTGCTTTTGTATCTTGTTGGTGGAATAATTATTTCATATAATTACTGTTATTACTGTAAAATGATGGTGCAATTTCTTTTAAAGACAAAAGAATACTTATTGTTTAGCCTTTTCTAACAAATTTTCATATTTACGCGTGAGGCTTCAAAGGAACTATAAAAAATAACTATAATTTTTCTATTCTATTTTTTAAGAATTGTAACTTTATTCCTACTTTATTCCATCCCACAAATCAAATGTACCAATTCTTTTATGATTGCTTGAATAAAAATTTTTCTTGTATTCAATTGGTGACTCTAGCAATTTTGTTATAAAATTACACGATGACATCTTCAAAAAAATATTTAGGAACATTACTTTTTCTTGTTTTATTTATCAAATAAAATAATGATAAACGGTGAGAAACTTTATTAAGAATCATATGTTTGATAAAAATTGGATTATTTATCCTTACATTGCTTGAATGATAAAATTTAGAAAATATTATTAATTTATTTTAAATCCTTAACAAAGTTTCTAACTGTTTATTGTTACTTTTTATACATTACATGTAATAATTTATGTCTTCAATTTTTTCATAGCTAGCTGCCGAATCAAATGAGCCTTACCATGGAAGAGGGAAAATAATAAAAATATTATTATTTCAAAAAAAAAAAAATCCCCAAAGTACAATAAATATATAAAGAATCTCATAAGTATGCTACATGAAATTGTAACTTCAAACTTATAAAAAAGCTAATTTTTAAACTCATGATATTAGGTAGGGGTGAGAGGATAAAAAGTGAGTGGTTATAATGTGAGTAGAACATGAGCCCTACATATACCCTACCTTATGGATACAGGTTTCAAAACCTTATTACCTATATCCTATTATATTGCACTTAGGAACCATCATGCACTCTATACTTTGTAAATTGCATAGAAATCTTATAGAACTTGTAGATTTTTCTTTTCCTTATAAATTTTAATATGGTTATTTTTACAAAATACAAAACAAACTTGACCTTTAAAAAAAAAAACAATTGCTTAATTTATCCAATCTTTTAAATGATACAATGAGTGAAGTTTAGTAAAGTTTATTTCTAAACAATTATTTTTTTTCCTTAAAATGGTTTTTTAACCATTATTATTATTAATGAATTTTTATGAAATTATTATATAAAACATTTTTTGCACAAATAAAGCATTCATTTTGTTATAATCACATTGTAGATTCATGCATATTCTTTTGTTTTTAACTTTAGTAAAGTTGAACTTAATAAACGAGGAAGATGGAGTAGGAAAAAAATGCAATAAAGAAAACACTAAGGAAGAAGAGACTAACATGAGGATATCGAGTTTAGTTTAAGGAACTCATGAGCTATGTCTTGTTATTTTTTTAAACTCATACAAATGAAATGATATTTATTTATTAATTTTATTTAATTATTATTACAGTGTAGGTATAATGGATCTTAGAACCTATACCCTATATACTTCACAATACAAGTTTTAAGGTAGGTATATGGTACATTGACCTCACACCTGTATCATATCCTATGGATACAAATTTCGAGAAATTACTACTCGAAACTTACTCTATGAGCTTAAATATCCACTTGAAACCTACTAGATCAAGTAGAGTTTAGGTAAGTACTTGTACAATAGGATTACTCGCTCATCCCTAATTTTAGGTCTAAAATGTAAAATAGTGACTTGAACAATCTTTATTAGTAGCAATTATGCACTCTTTAGTCCTAAAAATTTACAATGCATGATCAAACAATTTTAAGCAAAACAATATCTTATAATATATATTCATGATCTCTTCACCATCTTTTCATCCATATCAATACTTTCTCTATAATTTTCATTAAAAAGTCCACAATTTAAATAACATAAGCTGACAATTATTTAAGGAGTTTCATTCTTTTTTTAATAAGTTTATCCAATATCATCAAACTAAAATTGACTCCTATATTTCAATACGGTTTGACTTGATTTGACAATAAAATTGAACAGATCGAAATGTGTTCAACCCCAATTAAACCATAATTGAACCTAATTCTATCTTTTTAACCTTTTAACCCTTTTCATATGTCTAGGCTAATCACTTAGGCCGGATCCGACAACATTGAGTTGTTCCTTGTATTAATAGTGTATAATTTATATTAAAGATATATAAAAGATAAAACCGCAAATAAGCCTATCATTCTCCTCTTTCACCTAAATGACTCATTAGTTGAGACTTTGAGTGTTGGGGTAAAGCTGTACTAATTGGTATAGGATTGATTGTGTAACCTATATGTTGTCTCTATATCTATCAATCGAATTAAGGGAAGGACTTCGCATTGTTTGTCGGGCTAGGCAAATAAACCAAATGAACTGCAAAAGGAACGCAAAAATTCAGCTTCATTTTGCATACAGTTTGGTTTGAGGATGTGAACAAAACCAAACCAGTTTATTTATTATTAAAAAAAAAAAATCCAACCATAAGAATGAAATTGCAAAGCCAAAAACTAAAGACCCAACACTAATAGCACCTAGTAGTAAACGGATTAAAAAAGTCGACCCACTTGTGAACCCTCTGTCCCCTGCTCACTCTAATGAGGTGAATCTTCAGAAGTTCACATCGAGACACGAAGAGAGAAACGATAATGATGGCTAGTTCCTATCCCAGTTAGTTGATGGCTAAAGTCGAAAAACTATAAGTTCAACTTTCTTCTATTAGCGAAGACAGAAACTAAAGTCAGCAGTTGAAATATAGGAATTATTTATGAAAAAAGAGCGGCTCTTGATTTATGTGTAAAAAATAGCATTGTAACTTTGTAAGACAATATTGGTCCAATTAAGAACGTGATTAAAATAATAACGGAGAAACCATTCCTCCTCAAAAAGAGAAGGAACTTTTGTATGGAACATGAAAAGATGCTCTGAAAATTTAAGATGGATATGCAATACCGTTAAAACTTTATATACGAGTTAATGCATAACATCGTTCCTTACAACGAACTATCGTGTGACTTTGTAATGTACAACATACGTGAGGTTAATATTCTTTCTAGCAATTGGAATATATGTATCCAATTGCTAAAAGTTTTGAAAGTTGTTTATGATACTACTAAGATTTTCTCACAAGTTTACTGGTACGGTGTATACTTGTTTGTTATGTCAGTTGTTAGTATATTTAGTGTGCTACTTCAGGCCTATAAGGACGCGAACTTACATGCATATATATATGATATAGCGTTGAAGTGGTTATTTTATTATAAATATATTTCTTGTATTTATTTTATAGCAATTATTCTAGATTCTCGTTGTAAAGGGGAAGTACTACTGATGTATTTGAGAACTTATTATGATTATATTGAAGATATAATGAATTCCCAATATATATATAGCTTAGAAGCATAGCATGAAGTGTTAGTAGCGACGGCCAACATAGAGGAGATGTTTAGTCACTACTAAAGTCAGTATGGTAGCCAATCATCAGTCTCTCCTTTGCCACTCACCAAAGAATGACATTATTCATTTATGGGTGAGTATCTGCTAACGTAAAAATTGAAAAGGCAATGGTTTGGTGATTCATTGTTTGAGTCTAAGCTATAGCACTATATGAATACGAATTTTGAGTTCTTTGAAAATATCTTCATCATGGAATTCGATATTTTGGAGTAGTGGTAGAGGTACACAAGGGACGACCAACTCTTATCTCGTATCGTTCATGAAGTACTCGCTACTCTAGCTTCAACGGTTGCCGTTAAATAAGCGTTTATTACAGCATGTCTCATCCTTGACGATCGGCGAACCTTCTTATCTATTGTTAATATTGAAACAAGCGCTTACACAAAAGACTAGCACAAGGTGGCTTGTAGACGGCAAGAATCATGTGAAACATCAAGCGAGAAGGATGATTATTTTAATAATTGAAACAAATCTGATGGAAGCCTAAACTCAGTCATGGGTTTCACTCTCGAGAATGAACGGCTACTACAAGAAGACACATAGTAAGTTTTTTTTTGTCCTTTCAAAAAATGTTTTTATTATATAGAAAAATCCTTTTTTGCAATTACTTCAAAAAACTAAATGGAATGATTTTCTCAAATGTAGTGATCCAACCTTAAGATTTTCCATATTATGACCAAGTGAAATTATTCTTTTTCGAAAAAATTAAATTGGATAGTCACATACACTTATATTCTTTCTGCCTAATTTAAAATTGATCAACAAACTAAATGTTTTCTAAATATCTAAATCGAACTACGATAGTTTGATTCCAACTAGCGAATACATAAAAACCTTCAGGACGACTATAAAATTAACTAAAAAAAATCTTATCCCCTTAACCCCGAAATTCTCCAATACTAAACTTTTATAGTAATTGTTTCAACTAATAAGGACTACTAAAAGTGAATGGTATTTTATTTCATATTTATACTCAACCACTTTACTCCGATTGATCAAATAATTTTTTTTAATGTACCAAAATGATTTACAGTTTAGAATGGCATTGTGTTTTATTTATCTAATGTAATCCAATCAATTAGATATATATTATGTGTTATATTATACAAATATACGCCTTACGTTGTACGATAATTTTTTGAATGAAATCTAATTGCTAGAGAGGATCGATAATTATTTAGAAGAACCTTCATTTCAAAAATTAATAAGAATTTATAAATTATTAATTTCATTGGTTTAAAGGAGAGAAAAAGAAAAAAAAAATGAGACAGCTGGTTCAAGAGTCGGCAAATCGGTACAAAACCATAACCACATAAGCCGATTCGACCCATTGAGCGAGTCTATAATGAAGCAATAACTAATTTGCCATAATAATCGAAACCACGAACCAAATCCAATTGAACAACTTATTTTAGGTTTAGAAAGTCAATGAATTGAACCATATGCTTATGTTAGATTAAAAGAAAAAAAAGAAAGAAAAAGCTAGTACTAGCATATAGGTTCATGGATAGTAGACACAGGAACCACTAATTACATGATACCATACCCTTCATTGCTGGATAGTAAATAGAAACTTAAAACACCTTATTCTCATTAAATTACCTAATGGTAGTATGAAATTGGTTGAAGTTGTTAAGCAAGTCACTTTGCAACCAAATTTTGTTCTTTTTAATGTTTTTCTTATTTTAAGGTTTACACATAATCTACCATCAGTGAGTAAAGTGATATACAACCAGAATTTAAGAGTTATCATTAATTCCTCTGCTCTTATGTTTTAGGACCTAATGATTAGACACCAAATTACATCTGCTAACAAGTGTTATGGACTGTATGTTTTAGCAATTAGGAATCGTTTGAGCTGTACTTCTCTTAATTTTGATGAAGATTTTGTTCATTTTAATTCTTATGTAGTAGATTCTTGTAATAAAGATAGTCTAGCACACTTGATTTATGCTAGATTGGGAAATGCATCAATTTCCAAGTTATAGTATTTATCTATTTGTAAGATCTTGAAATTAGATGATTTTTCTTGTGAAGTCTATCATCAAGCTAAGATTCATGGGCTACCCTTTGTTTAGAGTTCACACCATTCAGCCTTTGCTTTTCATTTCCTTCATATTAATCTTTAGGGGCCTTATTACATTGCTTCTATCATTGGTGCGAATTATTTTTTTTGCCATCTTGGATGATTTTAGTTAACGCATTCAAACATACATGCTCCAAAATAAATCACAAGTCTATGAAACACTTTCTAAAATTTTCAGATATGTTGCTAATCATTTCCATTCTACTCCTAAGTTTGTTCACATTGATAATGGGTTTGAATTTATATCCAATGCTCATAAGTCCTTATTTGAAAGCTTAGGAGTAATACACCAATGTACTATGGTATATAAACCTTAACAAAATGGGTGAGTTGAGAGGAAACATCACCATTTGTTAGATACCGCTTGAGCATTAAAAATTAAAGCCAATTTACCTAAGGAATTTTAGAGTAGGTGTGTTCTTGCTGCCACTTATCTTGTAAATAGAATGCCCGTAAGAGTATTAGAGTAGAAAACACCATTTGAAGTTCCTTTTGGAACTCCACCAAATTACACATTTAAAGACAATTGGTTGTCTGTGTTATGTCCCTATACACACTCCTCATTGTGATAAGTTGGATACCAAAGGTACTAAGTGTATTTTTCTATGATGTAATTAATGACAAAAAGGATACAAAGTTTTTTATCTCTTTCATAGACATATTCTTATGAGTTGTGATGTGATCTTTTATGAGCATGTTTTCCCATTTTATTCTTTTGATAAGTCAATTGGTCTTTAAGTCTCCATTACCTGTTTCTTTTCCTACTAAAGATCTAGTGTCCATTCTAAATATACATTCCCATACACCATCTACTTTAGATGTTTTTCCTAGTAGTAATATACCTATTACAGCCTCTGTTCCTTTCAAGCATTTAACTAGAGAGAGGAGATCTCTTTAGTGGTTGTGTGAATATGGGCATACAATCCAAACACAATTACCAACAGCTATTGATATACTTATACAAACTTCTACGTCTTTATGCCCATTGCTTTCTCTAAACACTTTATAATAGATCCCCATGATTATATAGCTTCATTAGCAAACATTTTTGCTATTCCTGAACCTTATGGTTACTCTCAAGCCACTAAACACAAGGGTTAGGTTGATGTAATGGAAAAGGAGTTGAGTGCACTTGAGAAGAATGACACCTAGGAGCTTGTTGATTTACCTAAGGGCAATAAACCAATTAGTTCTAAATAGGTTTATAAGGTTAAGTTTAAACATGATGGTTTCATAGAGTACTATAAAGCTTGGTTAGTTACCTAGGGTTATACAAAAGTTGTGGGATAAGACTATCATGATACCTTCTCACCAGTTGCTAAATTAAGAACCATGAGAATATTGTTAACTGTTGCTAGTGCTAAAGGATGGCTATTGTGTCAAGCAAACATCAATAATGTTTTTCTTCTTAAGTATATTGATGAGGAGATTTATGAATCCTCTACAAGGTTATGATAAAGCTAAAATGGGCAAGTTTGTCATATGAAGCATTCACTTTATGGCCTTAAGTAAGCCTCAAGATAATGAAACTTTGAAATTATCAAGTTTTTGCTTGAGCTAGGCTTTGTTCAGTCACATAGTGACTATTCCCTCTTTACTAAATCATATTCTTCTAGATTTATAGTAGATCTTGTGCATGTTGATGACTTACTTCTTACTAGTACTAATATTTCTACTATAGCTCAATTAAAACAGCTTTTGGATGAAAAATTTACTTTCAAAGACTTAGGTGATGCAAGGTTCTTTTTAGGCCTTGAAATTTGTTGTACCCCACAGGGACTTTTGGTCAATCAAAGGAAATATATTTTAAAAATCTTAGCTGGTGTTGGCTTAATAAGGGCATGCCTAACTTCTTTTCCTTTACCAATAAGTTTAAAACTTGACAATTACACGAGTGATCTTATTAGCAATGCTTCCTTTTGCAAAAGGCTACTCAAACGATTGTTATATCTTCAATCGACTTGACCAGATGTGTCATTTGTTATTCATAGGTTGAGTTGCACCTTATGAGCTACATTTGCATGTCTTGTTTCATGTTCTTCGTTATTTGAAGGCGTCTCTTTTGTTAGTTTTTTTTTTTTTTTATCTTAAGAATAATTCTCTTAATTTTCTTAGCTATTTAGATTTAAATTGGGGATAAACCAAGAAACAAAATACAGTTTCTACTTCTACCACTGAATCGGAGTATAAGTGTATAGCTGCTACTATTAAAGAGCTTCTATATATATCTTATATTTTGAAGGACCTTCGAGGTGATTGTCATTTTCCTATTTCCCTTTATTACAATAACAAATCTACCTTAATGATTACTACAAATCCATGTTTGCATGGCTGTACTAAACACATAGAAATTGATACTCACTCTTGGGATCAAACTATAAATAGGTTTCTAAAGACCATACATGTTCTTTCGTGATTGCAACTGG
Source organism: Lumnitzera littorea (assembly GCA_024138015.1). Taxonomy (NCBI): domain Eukaryota; kingdom Viridiplantae; phylum Streptophyta; class Magnoliopsida; order Myrtales; family Combretaceae; genus Lumnitzera; species Lumnitzera littorea. Next base: position 65,220,793 of record JAMXBB010000011.1, on the reverse strand, counting down.
TTGACATATTAACTAAACCAATTGGAGAAAATTCTTTGTGCTTTGTATGTTCTAAGATAGGTCTTAAATCGAATCTAACTTGAAGTTTAAGAACGAGTTGGTTTTTTTTTTCCATTTTTCTGAGGGGGTAGGGTGGGGTTTGGGGTTTGTAATGAGCTATCAGGTGTATTTGCTTGTATATATTATTTATTTTCTGGATTGCTAACTAAGGTGCCGATTTAGCTTGTTAGTTAGTATGTGTTTACATTTTGTAGGCTATATATATAATTAGAACTAAAGTTGTGCAAATGGCTTTGGCCTACGGCCAACCCATTTAACCTACTTTAAAAGCAAGTTTAGGTCAAGGATTTCGACCCATCTAAAAAGTTGGCCATTTTGGCTTAACTCGTTTAACTTACGAGTTGAAGCGAGCTAACCTATGATGAACCAGGTTAGCCTACTTTTTTTTTTTTTTAACTCCAAACATGTTAATAAGTAGTAACACATTATAGTTAATTCAATGACTCTAGGAAAAGTACTGTTTAGGATTTTAGAAATTGACAAGGAAGCAAAAATCTTTATATAATATTTAGTACATGTTAATTATTAACATGTAGTAATGGAGTAGTCATTGAATTAGTGTTGCTAGTCAATAGGGTAGTAATTGGTCCACAAATAGTACGTGTTAATTGTTAAAAATTGGAAGAAGTTCGAAAATTAGGAATCGTAATATCCCAATGCAAGGCTTCTCTTTATCAACATTTCATGAATTATATATGTATTTTGGTTAATTTAAATTTAATTATTCAAGTGCCTAAAATGATATTTATTGTCAATGGATTAAAGGGGTAAATGGGCTAAACAGGCCAATTTGGTCAATTGAACCCACCAACCCACTAAAGTGAGTTAAATGGGCTGGCCTGTTTAGCCCGTTTAACCCGTAGACCAAGCTAGACTAGCCAAAATTGACCCATCTAAAAGCGGGCTAAAATGACCTGGCTCATTTAACCCATGAGCTAAAGTAGGCTAGGCTAAGTTGGCTCATTTAATCTACTTACACACCTCTAATCAGAGTTCTGTACCCATAACATACCAACTCATTTTGTTCTTAATACATGTTTCATGTACATTAATTATAATTCTCTCTCTCTCAAATTCTCTAAGTTTCATGGTTTCCATCATAGAACTCCATAAAACCGTACCAAATCGAATCGCATCTACTCCTAATGGTTTGGAATAAGATTATTTTCAACCTATGTGAGCCCTTACATTATGTCCTTACCATCCCTCTTATCATCTACTTTGTGGAAATGAAGGAGTCTCAACAAGTACATTGAAACTCTTTAGGAAAGCATCTAAGATGATCATGATAACTTTAAAGATCAACCCAACTCATTCAAGTGCTCATGTGATAAGGGAGAATGAGCAGCTGATGATAAAAAGCTATGTTAAGGTAAGTAATCTCTTATCTACAAATAGGTACACCTTTTAATCGTGCTCTCTACATTGTCCTCCACCTTTGCATTATTACTCTTAGGATAGAAAGTAAGGGAAGAAGGGGCAATGAATTCTTTATCGAGTGAGTTTATCCATAGCTACACCATCCTACATTAACACTATTAAGAACGGCGGGTGCTACCTCAAGTGCCTCCATATGAAAGTCTACAAACCATTAGCAAGAGTGGCCTATTCTTGACCACAATGGTGAATCTCGATGCAACAAGATGATAGAGGGAAAGTAAATCTATGTTTAAATGTGAACAATGATGATCACTCCATGTACGGTTTTTTTTAATCCCAACCACAATATAAGTATGATGAGTTAAGCCCTATAGAATGGTGTATAGAAGATGGGAACTTGCTTTCATGAATGAAATTCGGATTTAAAGTTACATTGTTAAGCCTTTTAAAATGTTTAGAAATCATGATTTTATATGAGATACTTTTGTTTATTTTATTTATAGGGAAAGTTACATTTTTATGCTTGTCCACTTAAGGGAATAGCAATTCTATTCCCCTTCTTTTCCTTAATAAGTCTCTATTGGTATGTTTAGTTTGCCCAACTATAATTATCTAGGAATCTCGTTTCTTGAAAATGAAGAATAGAGATTCGTTTGTTGAAACCCTTACCCCTCATTCACTTTAAGGAATAGCTTCTCCATTCACTCCTCATTCCTATCAAGGCTCTTATTACTACGTTTAGTTCCCTTTATGCACACCAAATTAGGATCCAATGGAAATCCTATTACAATAAAATACAAAATCCCCATTCCCGCTTGAAATCTCTGCATCCCAATTCAGCAACTTTTCTCCATTTTTATTTCCATCATTGTCCCCAAACAATTTCCAAAATCACAATAACTACCTCTGCATATAAAAACACGATCTACATTTGTGATCGTAGTCAACCCCCTTTTTTCCATTCCTACATCAATGAAACTCTAGTAAAACCAAATCCCACTATCCAACACAACCCATTTGAAAGTTACGAGAAAGTTGATTGTTGCGCCCCCTTTGGTATGTCAATCGTGGAAGAAGAAGATTCACCTGTGTGTATGGTGTACCTCTATGGTGTATCATAAAAGAAATCTCCCTTGATTAAGGTACGATCTTGTCTTCGTGTATTGTTGTTCTTGTTTTTATCAAAGTTAAATAGTTTGTACATCCTTGGGTTTGTAGTTTTATTTTTTATGGCAGCCTTTACTTCGGATATGTCCGTGTAGATTTCATCAAAACTGTAGTATATAGATTAATGAAGTTCTATTTTACTCCTTTTAGGTCGATACAGCAACATCAAGTGAAGAAGAAGTAACCCCTCTTTGGAAACTAGAAGACATTTGTAAGCTTTTGAGATCATTGCTTGTTTGTATCAACAACGAAGTTTTGAAATTTATTATCAAATGTCTTCATTATTAGAGTTCGGTCGTTAAGCAGAAGGTAATTTTAGAATAGGTTAAAGTTTTCATTTACTTTCACACGTTGAATTGGATGTTTATTATGGAAAGTTTCTAGCTTTATGTTAACGTTTCTATATGTGATTGAGTTATAGGTTTTAAGGAAGCTAGTTTTTTTTTTTTTTCTACTTCTTCTAATGCATTTTGAAGGCATTTAAACTAAAGCAATACGAAAAAGTATATATTTTAGCTATTTATTTACATATTTTGACTATTTATTATGTTACCATTAATGACCCAAGTTTATTAAATAGTGTTTTAATCATATTTTGTAAACCATCTATTTTATTGAAAGTTCCACTGTCCTTATATGAGACTGTAGCAAACATCAATTAATAGAATCAGAAGCATTACATTAGCTTTCCTTTAATTAATTAGCACGTAAACATTGTAAAGCTTTCCTTTTGGTTGATCTCCTCAAGTGCATATAACATCGATTTAAAGGAGATAGACATTGATAAGAGAGATGCCAATGTGAAATTAAGACTTTTTATCATCACCATAACGATTTCTTAATTTGAAAAGTATGTATTCTGTGTGTGTATCTTAAATTAGATGAAACATGCTTAAAAATCAAGATTGCCAAAGTATCTTTCATTTATAATATCATTCGTTTGGTTATCCCCTGTTAAATTGGTGGTGTAGCTTATGTTTAGTTGTTTAGATACATCAAACAACATACACCAAAGTAACTAAAACCTTGGCAAGTATCTTGTTGTGAATTAGGTATAACCTATAAGACTTTAGATAGAATATAATTATTATGCTTAAATACTCATCTTAGTTGTTAGTTAGAATGAAAAAAATCTAGAGTTAGATGTATTATCAATATATATTATGATTAGATAACACATAATAATAATATAAAAAAAAGTGATCATATATAACAACCAATAATTTGTATTGTATATGTAAACATTATTTTATATATATATTGTATTTAATATTTTTAGATATTTTATTATATTCTCTCTATATAATAATATGAGTGTTAATACTAGCTTATTCTTCATAGTTGTGCTTGCTCTTAAACTAATCTTTCACCGTTATATATACGTTACATTATTGCCATTTACTAGCAACAACAAACAAATGATTAGATCTTGCATAATCATGTTAATTCAATGTCGCTGTGGTAATGTAATGTACTAGCTGGTCAACACATAAATCAACTATAGTGCCTTTTTCCAGTGATGGATTGGTTGAAGTTGAATGGCCTACAATCACAGAGAAGAAAGAAATTTGTTTGTCTACTCTTAGTTTTGTGGGCACAATATGCCAATCTTATATATACTTTGTTGTTTATGCCGCATTCCCTGGTCCTTCATACTTATCGACCGTCAGTGTAATCATATGAGTTAAATTTCTACTAATACAAACACTACATTAGAAGGCTTGTCAAAAGTGACGATGTCGCTTGTATCAAATAGTTGAGAGTAGGTAAGAATGCATTCTTTAAACTTTGTGAAATGTTAGAGTATAGGAGGGTTAAAGGCATCGAGACACATGTTAGTTGATGAAAAAGTTGCGATGTTCTTACATATTCTAGCACATCACATGAAGATTAGGGTGGTAAAACATAATTTCAAGAGATCTAGAGCAACTGTTAATAAATATTTCCATATTGTTCTAAAGGCAACTCTATGTCTAAGCAACCATCTGTTAAAGAAGCCCAAACCCATTTCAGAAAACTATACTGGTGACCAATGGAAATATTTCAAGGTATATAAACATGTTCTCCAAATGAGAAAGTAATACCTTAAAGCAACAATACTTCGCTGTTTAGTTTAGTATTGATTTTTCCCTTTTGTGTAGAATTGTCTAGGTGCATTAGATGGAACTTACATCCTAATCAAAGTTCTGTTGAAAGATAAACCACGATATAGAATCAGAAAAAATGAGATTGCCACTAATGTTCTAGGTGTTTGCACACCAAGCGTGCATTTCATTTATATTTTGCCCGGTTGGGAAGGTTCGGTTGCGAACAGTAAAGTACTACGTGATGCAATGACTAGAAGAAATGGTCTCAAAATTCCTCAAGGTATGCTTGTGACGTATATGTATTATTTATTGTTTGTTTACGTTAAGACCTTCTGATACAGCTAATTCCCTTTCATGTAGGTTGCTATTACCTAGTTGATGTGGGTTATCCTAACTGTGAGGGTTTCCTTCCACCATTTAGGGGTCAGAGATACCACTTGAACGAACAGTGTCAAGGACACCAACCAAGAACTCTAGAGGAATTGTTTAACTTTAAGCATGCATCTACTCGTAATGTCATTGAGTGATGCTTTGTATTGTTAAAGATGAGGTAAAGCATACTAAGGAGCCCTTTGTTTTATCTAGTTCGAATCCATAATCATGACATACTAGCATGTTGCTTGTTGCATAACTTTATTAGGAATGAAATGTCTACGGACCTATTAGAGGACCATGTTAATGACGTGGAGGAACACATTGCCCATCCAAGTGAAGATGTCACAATGACTTCCAGGAATAGTGAATAATGCTCTAATTGGAGATGAGAACTTGCTACTCATATGTTTGTTAACTGGAGTAGAAGTAGACTAACTCATAGCTAACGTACCACAATTGAACATTGGATGATATTATTGTAATGCTTTACTCCATGTCACTTGGGTAGGACATCATTTGTTACTTCTTATGTTGAACCTGTCGTATATTTTATCTTATTCTCTTGTTGTTTGTTTGTGCAATTTGTATTAGATGGGTTTAAGTTTCATATGCAGTATCTTGTGTTGAAGTTGGAATATGTAGTAGATAACTTAAGGGTACAATGTAATCCTTTGTGATCTATTGCTTTCTTTACACTTCATGGATGCTTTTCCTCTTATGTAATGAAGGAGTGACGACTATGGAAAAAGTTCAGTTCCCAACAAGATGGCAAGTTTGCCAAGCAAGTGAAGAGGAAGTGGAAATAGTCCGAAGACTGTGCACTCATCCAATGCACGGTGGAGTTACATACCAAGGGTATAAACAATGCTGACATCGAATTTAAAAGTAGATACCTTCCTAAGTTGAAAAAAATGTTAGACGAAAAGATTCCAAACAATGGTATGAAGCCAAAACTGAACACAGAGTCACATGTCCGGACATTGAAAAAGGACTGGAGTATCGTATACGATATGGTTTATGATAAGCATACTAGTGACTTTGAATGGGATTCAACAAGGAACATGGTTACCGCAAAGAAGAGTGTATGGGAGGCTTATCTACAGATATGAGTCGTGTATCATTTCATTTTCTGTAATATATGAATTGTATGTACTGTATACAAATGGTTGTAACCTTTTTTTCTTACCAAACTCTACGTAGACACACGAGGAAGCTGCCCAATTCATTAACAAAAGTTTTCCTCTTCTTCATAATCTGTTTACAATCTATGCAAAGGACCGTGCAACTGAGTAGGATGCACAAACCGCTGACCATGTACTCAAAGAACTAGATAATAAGCAAGACCAAGAACAAGAGCAACTACAAGAGGAAGCCTCGTCACATGATGTAGAAGACAAGTTCTGAAACAACAAGGAAGTAGAGGATATTTCAGTTCGTTAAAGTGCAATTCAATCCAAGGGTAAGCGGAAGAAAGGCACGAACAGTAGCGAAACAATTTATGAACTAACGTCTATGTATAGAGAAGCTCAAACACATTTGCAAGAAACAAAACACACAATAGACAATGTAGTTGAGCGCCTAAAGTCAAACAAGGCAAGGATAGACTTGCATGAGCAACTGGTGTTCCTATTAGGAATTGAAGGGTTATCCCAAACAGAGGAGTATTAAGCACTAACTAAGATATATAGGATTCCTGAAAATATTGTCGTTTTACATGATCTTCCGCCCGAGCATCATCTTCCTTTTATTGGAGTGCTACTCAACGAGCATTGACTATAATTATGATTGATGTGGATGGTGCTTTTTGTTCGTTGATGATTCATGTGGTTGTTAGGTATAGTCATTTTATGATATTATGGGTGAACATCGTATGGATGTCATTTTACCCTTTTAGGCACTTGCATTTTCTTTTTGAAGGATCTTTGTATGGGTTGGTGTTAAGTTAAGGTGTAGATGTATTTGCTAGATGAAGCTATGTTTGAAAATGAACGTTAACTGTTTGCACTTTGCATATATGATTAGCTCCACATTCTTGTACATGATGAATTGTGTCATGCCATTTAAATTGAACATTTCAATTCTTAGCCTAAAAAGGATCGTGCACCAACAAAACAGAAAAAGAAATGAATAACGAGGATTGTTGGTTATATTCATGGTTTGGTTCTCAAAGGTATCTATATAATTTTCCCTCCGAATAGTTATGGTTAAAAATTACATATTTATCATTCACTAAACACAAAACTGCCATCTAATTAGTCTTAGAGTGTGATTAGATTGAGAAAAATTGTTCTTGGGTGTGATGACAAGTTTTGTTACAGAGATTTAATTCACGGACAAGATGAAACATGAGATGAGTATGGTTTAAAGAAACGATCTGCCAATTTTGATGCCTCTCCATTTGCACCTGGAAGCATGAAACTTGCTATTTTGGATGGCCCTTGACCAATTCCCATCCTCTAGTATCAAGAAAAACACAGTACACATGAGTGCGCTTATTTTTAGAAAAGGCAACCTTCAACTATCATTCTTCTGAAGCCCATTTATGTTCCCTATTAAATGTGAGAGCAAGATGGATGTGATGTGAGGTTTAGTTTTTTTAAGATAAACCTTATCTGAACTAGAGTCATTTTCTCTACATTAGGAAAACTCGTACGAAGATGTTAAATTGGCTTCAAAATGAGATTTGATCATATACAGCGCAATTTCAAAGATAAGCTTACTCCAATTCTTGCATCAGTTACAAAATGCTATACGTGTCCTCATCTTGAACTGACCTAATACCGAAGTTGATATTATGAACGGACGAGATCTAAGCAGCCCAATGGCAACAAAAGGATCTTGCCCCGGTATTTTAGTCATATACCAACCTATGATCAATACATCAGAGGAAGGAGAAACACAAAATAAAAAGAATAGATAAAAACTCGGAAAGTTCAAGCACTGCTAATTCCTTTCCTGATACGAACAAAGGGCATACATATGTCTCACGGAAGTGTCCCAGGCAGCTTAGGATGAAAAATCAGCCGTCAGAAGTGTCCCACGGAAACCTTCTTCAACATTTTGGACATCCATTTTCTAGTCAAATATCTCATCTGCAAAACAGTATTTGCAATCACTATTTATTTCAATGCACAACAGAAAACTTTGTAATTATCTCTATTTTAACATGTTTTAACGAGAAACCCCTCAAACATTACTTAAGCAAAACTCTCCTTCAATATTACCCATCATTACATTAAATTCATCGGTCAATAGGAAGAGGATATATGTGGTTTGTAACATTAATCTACATTTAAATCACACCAAGCAGTGGTATGGCATAGAAATTGTGTTTTTGCTACTGCGTACAGCATAACTCATGAACAATATAACGAAAGCAATCCATGAAACACTCAAAAGTACTACCACTTTGTTATCCCTACTTTTAAGTGTTCGCACATAAAGTGTAGCCCTTTCTCTCTCTCATGTGACAAACTTAACGCATGTTGAATCTTTGTTATTGATTTGGAGTGTGTACTTTGCTCGGTCTCCAATTGTTGTCCCAAATGCCGACATCTTTGTAGGACCTTTTTTCCGAAGCTCATTCTATATCTACACGTTGGAGGATCTACCCATTCAAAGAACTTACATGCATCTCCGGCCTTCACATTGTGTTAGGTGTTAAGTTTTACCATCGCAACAAATGAAAAAAAATCTATATCTAATTATATTTTCACCATACCCAATATTTTGAGCACCTATGAAACCTTCTTCCAAATGTTCTTGGTTACCAAGATGATACCACTATTGATTGTTTCCTACAGTAACAAACTACCATCTTCTCTTTTGATTTCACAGAAGATGAAGAATCTAAGGCATTGGACATCTTATCTTACTGACAATGAATAGCAAAACGAGTTAGTAAATTTGAACAAACTGTTGTCGAATAGCCTGGACAGTTTGATTTTTTTTTTTTTATATATAAAGCAATCTAAACATACATGTTGACATTAAAGCACCTTTTGTATTTGCATTAGTTTTCCAAACTAATGTTATATATATCAACTCATGCATGTATGGAATATATATCGATATATATACATATATCCATAACAAAGGAAAACTAAACTAAATTAGAAGGTAACTCGTCATAATTATATATGAAATAAAAGGGACATTGTGAATATGTACGTAACAAAAATGATTCTAAAAAGCAAAATAGATAACCCATCATAGCAATATTGGAAATGTCAAGGCAATCGATTCAAAATATATGGTTAAAGACTGACAAAGTGGATAGATAATTTCTTAAGAAAATGGATATGCACAAGCACATAAAGGCATATGTATATATGATAAGGAATCGATATATGTAATCATACAATTGCTTCAACTATTACAATTATGTCATTTTAGAACTGTTTCTTCTATGCGTTCCATAACATCACATATCAAGTATTTAATTGAATGAAATCTATCAGGTAGAGCAAGAATTTAAGAATAATTAATGCAATGTGAGGAACCAAATTATAAAAAAAATATAGAGAGACAAGCCAATAAACTGTACAAATTGGGAAAAGCAATGAACAAAACCACACTTACCAAAACTACCAACTTCCAATGACTGCAAGGACAAGAAAAAATCAAGGATCAAAATGTGGAAAAATTCAAATAAGTAAGCAGCAACCTTGGTGACACGGTGGAAGTCCAAGGTAATTGGTAATCTTTGGAATTAGCAAAAATTACCAATGTTTTATTTAAATACAATTGACTGCTTAAAGGCTCAATCCATTTAATATGTGATAAGCTAACTACCCAATAAATTATGTGATAAACTAATAACCTTAAGGGAATTGTATAAGCAATGCAATACATGCAGTAAAAAACCAAAAGACATTTTATTCCGTGGTAAACATTTTTTTCAAATCATGTAGGTTTTAAGCATGGGCCCCTAAAAGTTGAAAAGTAAGAAATAAACATATAGAAACCAAGTACTAAACTCTAGGCATTAAAGAGGGAATAATAAGTAAAATGTTAGGAGTAGTAAGATTCTTAGTAAAGTGGAGTGGTAATGACATAAAAAGGACAAAAAGATTTTCAGCTTTTTCTCACATCCAACACCAGGGAAAATTAACAATAAGGAAACAGAGTCACATCTTACTATTAGAAACTTTTTCTAAAGAGCTCTAAAACTTTAAGCCAAACAATATAAATAAGCAACAGGTGGTGATTTGATGTAATCATGACTTAACCAAATACCAAAAGAAGGAACTTATGAGTTAGGTACTAATGATTCTATAGAGGGTGAGTCAACAATAACAAGTGGTTTGCTAGAGATTGTAATGGGTGAATAATCTTTGATTGTGTAGTGGGCATAAAATTAATGAAATGGAATTGAGGGCTGTTGAAGAGAGACTAAATCTATATTGATGTTTTAATTTTAATGATGTAGAAATTGAAGTTGACTCAAGCTACATCGTTTTATTAGTTAATCAAAATTGCAGGATATGTCGCATTGCATGCTAACTTGTAGAGACGATGTTTGGTTCTTAAGGTGGTAAAAGATATAAGATCTTTCTATTAGGCTCTAGAAGGATAGCTAGCCATTTGATGGAGGTGGTTGGGGTGAGAAGGTTAGAGGAGGGATTCAAAGGTAAAATTACAAAGGAAACTCTCTATGTAAGCATCTTATGAAGGGCACGTACTTAGGATATAGACATTTTACAGAGCCTTGTCATCTATGGGAAAGGCTAACAAAAGAAAGAAGATACTGACGCACATGATGGGCTTCATATTGAAGTTTTTTGGTGGCATAACTGCTGTGAGGTTGAATCTATTACCCACTGGGAAAGGAATAGTAGACTTGATGGGAAGGAGACACTGTTAGTTGGTACTCTTGAAGAAATTATTCACATCAGCTATCTAGTAAGGGTGGTATCAAATATGGTTTGTATATTGCAAATAGTTACTAAATAAAGGAACCTTGCCATATTTAACTAAAGCTATTAAAATTCTAGCATATATTTAATGATATAAAAATTGATTTTGCAGTATAAGAATGTATATATACTTGAAATTCTGAAAATAATTTCATATTAAGTTCCAAAATCAAGGTCTTCAACATTTTTTTTTTTGGCAAATTGTAATGTAAATATAAATAATTAACACGGATGTGTCTATCGTATTACATGAAGATGCAAACACATAGCATTATCGGCAAGGGAAAAATACTAATTACAAATTGAAACTTGACGATAATTATAGATAGATTCTTCAACATGGGAAAAATGCCTATCCAATGCTACATTCACCTTGCACATCCCTACCTTGAGCCAAAATCCATTCCTTCAAAAAGCAACTACATGATAATTTTCAATCTTTCTAACACCACAAAAATCCTCATCCAGTAATAGCTACAACCAAGCTTCCCAAAATGTACCCCAATAGACCATGAAGTCCTTTAGCTTCTACACACAAATTACCAAATGAACATTACATCCCTAATATGTACACCAAGTACACATAAAATTGCAAACATCATACCAATTAAAACAAACCCATTTTGAACGAATAATATAGTATAAATGAACTAACCATTTGAATTGTATAGTGATTAGTGATTAGACATTATAATATTGTTTAAAAGGGGTTCATTGATGAGGATTCAGAGCTTATACAGGGGTGTTAGTATAAAAAAACCTTCCAACATGACAACATACTCACTGTAGTTTTCACAAATATCATTTAAAGGGTTTACTGTTACTATAATCTTATACGATCATGCACATGTGCATGTGTTTTCCAATAGCAATACACACACACATGGGGGAATGATTGGCATATTAAAGTTTCATTACACAACGGTTAGACAAATGTAAATAACCTAGCTCACACCAACTGAAAGATTGCATGAAATTTACGTACGACAAACCTCACTTTTTTGATATCGTACAAAGTACGACGTCATGTCACTTCTTTGAGATCATGACCTGCTATCTTCGAGGGATGCTAGTACTTGATGATCTTCAAGCTATCATGCAATAATTTCATTCGAAATTAGGGTAGTGATCACAAGTTAGGGTTAAGGTTCTTGGAAGCCTTGTGTTTATGTTTTAATTTGGGATGATAAAGTGAAGTTGGGATTGGGGGTTTAAGGAATTCTTTTCTTTCTAATTTGTAATTTATATTTTATTCATTTAAGCAGCAATAGTTTAGGTGTTTTACCTTTTATTTATCTTTTATTACGCGTCAAGTTTTACAAAATGAATATTGTAATATTAAATCAATAACACTTAACCAAACACCATAATATCCTTTCTTTCATCTATTACACATCAATTTCATTCTCACGTAATTATAATTTCATTTCCTCTGATTATATCTAGCTAACTAAACAAGGCCTGAATTGCGATGCCATTAAAAAGTGACCATTGCTTACCCATTTCCACAAACGAACCATTCCTCCACTTTCTTCTTGGGCAACCACATACATAACCACCCGACAACTTCCACACGCAGCCATATATCGCAGACCACGCAGCAGCCACCAAGCCGTTCCTCCGCCATCTCCTCCGGTGACTGCACACAACTACTCGATAACTTCTACACGCGCCACACCACCTTCTTTTATGGCCACACCAATCACTAACTCCACTCCAGTGATCTATCTTTCTTTAGAAGGATACAGTATACGGTGGTCGGTTCTGTTCATTTCATGCGTACCAAATTTGAGGTCATTTAGTTACTACGCTTTCGTATCCATATATATTTGCTCTTTCAGTTTATGGTTTTTAAGGTCACAACACAGAGAAACCACAATCCTAATTTTGCTAATTTTAAGAAATTAGGTCTTGAAATGAAAACATAAAATCCTATAAATGAAAAGGTAAGAAAAAAAGGAAAAAAAAAAAACCTCTGAGTCCTTTCAATGTATTTTTTACATTTCGATTAATTAATACTTTTAACAATTAATGATTTAATTTGACATTTTTAATATAATCAAATCAATAATTGATTTTATTAATTTTCATATTTACATATAATAATAGGTTTATCCACCTAACCATATTAGATATTACATATTACAATAATTAAAGGTATGTAAGTGGGTTAAACAAGTCAATCTAACTCGATCCATTTTATTTTGACTCGCTTAAAATGTAGGTTAAACAAGCCAACTCATAAGTTAAAGGTATAAGTAGGTTAATTCAAATACTTCCACTTCAACTTGTGGGTTAAATGAGTCAAGTTCACTTAACCTGCTTTTTAAACAGATTAAAAATACTTAAACTTAACTTGTATTTTAAGCGAGTTATACAGGCTAATGCGTAAGTCAAAACTCGTTTACATACCTCTAATAATAATGGGATAGAAAATTCGAACCAGATCCTTCCCTCTAAGCAACTAGTATTAATTAAGTAATTGTAAGACTTTTTTATACTTATTCTATTTATTAAATTAAATAAACAATAATGAATACAATTTATTATCACATTTAATTTAATGATAATACTATATGAAATTAATTAGTATATTATTATGCACTTGTAAATTAAAAAATATAAATAATAATTATATTTGTAATAAGATAAATAATTATTTTACTGACATTTTATGTAATATTATAATTAACTGCATATGCTTTGATTCATTAAGTTTTTTTTTTCTGCTAAAAAAATAACAAAAGATGAAAAAGAAAAAAGAAAATATTACACTTTTTACTCTCAAACTTTACTACTTGTTCTAAGTGAGTTTTCAAATTTTTTTTCTTAATTTTAATTTTTTGAAAGATTTCAAAAATTTATAAAAAAAATTTTCACTAACAGAGAAACTGATGATTTACTGTAAATTTTTAAAAACCTCGAAGACTTAAAAAAATATTTAAGAACCTAAGGACTAAAAATGAAAATGAACTCTCCTTTTTTTTTCCTTAAAAATGAAAATAAACTTTTCTTTTTTTTCTTTTCTTTTTCCCTCCTCTTCCTCTTTATTGGAACTTGAATTTTTTTTCCTTTTTATGCCTAGTAAAAAGGAAACCTGATCAAACTTTTAACCGAAAAGAAGTAAAACAAGCTCCGAAAAATCCATAACACGACCCAAATATCCATTACAAATTTCAATTCGCCAGAGCGACATACGGGCAAGCACACAGGACGGGAAAGAAATGAGTTTGGCGCTTATTCAAAGCTACTCTTCCGCCGAGGAAGAAGAAGACGAGCCAGCTTACTTTCATGGAAACTCTTCCGATGAAGAAGACGGAGATAGTCTCCATCCAAAGCGTCCATATACCGCCAATTCCTCTCTCTACGAGGTCTCCAATCCCTCTAATTCCAGCGCTTCTGGACTTCCGTCCGCTTTCGACGCTTTCTCTGAGGTAGCTCCCTCTTGATTCCCTTTGCTAACGAATATTCCCTTGTAATTTATGGATCTTTCGTTTCGTAATTTATATCGTATTTATCATAGATATCGTGGTGATGACCGGTCCTATGGAGAAATTTTGCTTACATGCAATAGAAAAGGCTCGGTTTCAAGTTTTAGGTTTTAGGGTTAGTTATGTTCTGCCTATGTTGGACACTGAATGTAGCGATTTAGGGTTTTTGAGAAACCCTAAGGCCTTGTTTGGTTTTCCTTTCATGAATTCTATTCCTGCAATCCAGTTCAGTAGGAGTCAGATTACATTCTCCACTTTTTTAGGGGGTAATTGTCGAGGAATGGAAGTGGAATACTGTTCTAGCATAAATTTTAATCGTGAAAAAAGAACATGCAGAAGGAGAGACAGCAGAGAGAGATTGAATGCAAACAAAATCTTAATTTTGGCAAGGGGGGTGGGACTGGGGCAGGGGACGGTGGTGGTGGAACCTACCTGGGTGGTTGGATGATGGGTATTGACCCTAACTGTATGTTTGTATTAATTTGATCCAATACGCAGTGAAGAATTAAAGTTTTGCATCCTAATCATACTTCGGCAATTGGAAAGAGGTGACTTTTGTGTTATTCTTCGAGATTCCTAGGGTTTTGAGTAATTAAAGTGGCTAAAGATCACTGCAGGCTACCTTCAAAGATCCACATGTTGCACTTTCTTAAATGTGCTTGCAATGAAGTTGGGAGAGTAAGGGTTTGCCATTTGCATTACTCCCAATAAATTCTGCTTAATTATTTACTGCAATTCTTTGCAAGCTAGCAGCTTTGGATTGTTGATGACTATAAATTGGTCACTTGATATTACTTAATTAATGACGTATATGATGCCATATATGCTTTGTTGTCCTAGGAGGGAATTCTGGTAAGGTTTTGGAGAAATTCACTGCAAATTTTAACATGGTGCCACCCCAACCGCCCCGCCCCCCGCCCCCCCCCCCCCAAGCGAAAAAAAACATTGTCCATGTACCAAACCCCACTTTTCAGATATGACTAAGATAAAAGATGAGTCATAGATTTGGATTTTTTCAACAAATTTAGGAATTCCCTGCAGATTTTAGCCAGAATGAAGTAGATCACTGAATAATTTAAAAGAATTTAATTCTTTGATGCTTCATAGTGAGACAGTTAAATTGATGAGGGATCTAGTTTCACATCAAAACTTGCGTGCCATTTTGGTAAATGTTAAACTATATATTATCCTTGGATAGTCTTGTAGTTCAATCTTCTTTTTGGTATTTTGCTATTATGTCAAGGAAATTGGAATGGTATTACGTTTCAAAAGCCAGTGCTTGTAATTTCCCATGTTTTGGCTTCCTTTTGGTCGTTGGAGGTTTCAGGGCCACCAGACTTTCTTAATAATTGCGTGCAAGAAGTGCCCTCCTCCAGAGATTCTGAGGCACGGCAGTGGGGGCATGGTAGACGCAGACAGCGTAAGGAAAAAAAGGATTTACCTGCCGGTAAGGATTAAGCTGGATCTACTTCTCGATTTCTATATGATCTTGTGAAGTTTAACTTGATCATGGTTTTTGAGCATCTCTGTCCAATGATGCATTACCTGTATGATGATAATTCAATCAAATTGGTTTTGAGTAGTTCTTGCCTGTGGATCCAATGAATCAACGACTTTGTTCAGAAAATATTCTTTAGAATTGTCATGTCTTTTAGCTCAATCAATAGCCATAACCATGACTACCTGCTGATTTCTTCCCGGCATTCCTACGGTGGCTTCTCTGAAACCTTATTTCTCTGTGCAAATATATATTGTTTACTATGATTAATGTAGTATTACATGCTTTTGATACTTGTGGTAATATTTTGGACTTAGTAATACAAGTAGATCCATAAACAATAGAAAGAACAATGAAGTTTTTCTTGCTTTTGCTGCTTTTGTTAATGTTTAAAACTCCAAGCTATGAGCAAGGGTTCATGGACTTCTGGAACTTGTGGCGATCCTTTAAACTTAGAACTATGAGTAAAGTTTTGTGGACACTAGAAGGAGCAAATGGTAAAAACTTGTACTTTACTTGCTTAAATTAGATTGAAGCACCATGGAGATGTGCTTTCTATTGTGGTTTGATAGTGTTATGCGGATCTATTTGATAGGCAAGTTTCAGACCAGCAAGTTAATCACTAAGAAAGGGATCAGGTATCATCCTCCTTGTTTTGAGCCACAAACTTGTCATTTCAACTCTTGGCCCAAAAAAAGGCTTTTCTAGACTTGAGAGAGACCACATATTGAAACTATTACTGGGGAGAAAACAGCGACAATGTTGCTTCTTGCATTGTATTACCGCTCAGATTCAGTGTTGGTGAATCAAAATGGGGGCCTGGCGTAAAGATATAATGAAAGGTTGTGGGAAAACCTTTTAGATATTGGAACTTCAGTATTGGTTTAACTAAGTTTATCAGGAACATATTCCTTGTGCAAAGCAGGTTGCCTGCTGAAGTTCTCTTAAAATATGTGGTTTGCATCCGGTAGCATGGTGGTTGAAACCACTGTAGCAAAGTTATGGTGTTGGAAAACAGGACATCTTGTAGTTTAGTGTTTACATTTCGCCACTTGGCCTCACCTGCAAGGGGTCCAGTTAGCGTGGGTTAGTTTTATCTTCTCCACATGTTTCTCTCTCTCTCTCTCTCTGTTTGATTCTGTTCTTTGCATATCCCTTATATCTTGAAAGGGTTTTCACAGATATTAGTACCTAAAAGTAAATATTAACTGGAACTACATTTTTCACTCACCCCTGATTCAAAAGTTCTTTTATTGTCCCAAATGTATATTGCTACTGCACGGTCTCTCCTTTTCTTATGTTGTTCTATTTCTTTGTCTTCATCATCTTATGTACTGCTCGCTAACTTACTTTAAATCAAAGAAACAAATAATTGCACCTACTTTCCCAGCCTTGCCTTCAGTGGTACGAGTCCTCCTGCTGAAAGATTCCACTAACTAGTAATGTTTTTGTGCTGCTTAGCTTTATTAATTGGCAATGTTTTCTCAGTGAAAATTGTTGACACATGGAGAAAGAATTTAGCTTTCCTTTGGTTGGAAATTGAGCATTGATCTTCTCTTGATTCTTCTCTGGAGTTCATGCATTACTTTCTAGTGTGTGGTTAGGCCTTTGATTTTTCTAATTATCTCCTCCAGGTGCCGTAATGGAAGCTAAAGCCCAATTAGTTGGAATTCACGAGCAAGTAAGAAGTGATATTGAGGGGAGCCAACTTTCAACACCATCAGTTTCATTGGCAACAAAAGAGAAGCGTGTTGCAACTGCTACAAATCCTAATGCAGAGGATGCTGCAGAATTACTAAGGTCTATGATATTCCAATTTACACTTAAGATGCACCTTGACTTGATTTCCTCAGTAGGCTCATGCTAAGTGCTAGGAGCTTGTTCCTCACCCTCATTTTACTCTCTCTCTTACTATGTACAATTTTTATTTTTTATTTTTTGGTCTAGGATGTGTTTACAATGCGGAGTACCCAAAACATACTCTAATGAACGAGGAATGGTATGTCCCGTTTGTCGAGATCACCCTGCTACCGATCCAAGCAAAGAGCCCAAGAAGAAGGGGTCATCTATAAAGGAGAAGGAAAAGAATAAGAGGATGAAGGGTCAGTCTTCTCATGCTACGTGGAAAAGTGAAACTGAGATGCAGCTTCGCCAACAGTTTGATTAGTTGGAACAGTGGCCCCTCCTCTATCTCTTAGTTTGGATTGTTCACCTGATAGGTTATAGATGCTATTTAACGAGGTTTTACTATCGTAAGTTTTTTCCTTTATTTTAAAAAAAAAAAAAAAATGTTAGGTGCTTGTTTATGAGGAATTGATGTAATTTTGTGCAGGACTGCTATGGATCATATGCCGCTGTTTCAGGCTTTTATGCCTTGAGGTTCAGATGATTTTCATGTATGATGATGTGTGCTGCATGGTTGTTTAGCGTTTGCCAGCGCTTTGTTTACAATTTAAACGCTTCTGATCATCTGTGGAAGTTTCGTAATAATGGATACATATTACATAAATTATGCTGGCTTTCATTTATCGTAATTGACATCTTTCATGAGCTCCTCTGCATTGTCAAGTGACAAAAATGTAGTGCAATAGCTCATGAGTTCAAACCCCTTTATTGCCATTTTATAACTTTATAAATATGTTTTCCACTTGATAGTTAAAGTTTCAATCTGTAATCCGGGGGAACGTGAAGTAATTAAATGAAAGTATAGGCCTGGTAACCGAAACGAAAATTGCACTAACGGCACGATGCTCGAAAAATTGCTTGAGGTGAGAAGCGTAAAAAGTGCATGCCCGACCGAAGTGACTACAAATATTAGTGAATTACTAGAAAAGATATACAGAATGTGAATATTCACTTAATACAATGTTCTCACAAGTTTTATAGCAACATTATGTCCACATTAAACTAACAAAGACTATTTCGGTAAGTCAAATTACTATGATGATATAACCAAAACATTAGAGTTTCCTTAAAATCAATTTGTTGACAATTGGCTCGGTACTCTAGACAATTGGCTCAAGACTCGAGGCTCTAGAAGCCCAAGCTCACTCGAGAGCTCAATCGAGTGTTAATGATCGGCCCTCAACTTGAGGCTCTAGAGGTCTAAGCTAGCTAGAAAGCTTGATCAATGCAATATCAAGGCCTCTCTAGCTTTAATGAAGGTTGCCCCATCATCACTCAAGCTCTATCCATCGGCTTGGGCTCAATTTCAAATACTCCAAAAACTTTTAATCGAAAGCGTTTCATTCTCACTTCCTAACCTCAAGAGGGGGAAACTTGCCTCCAACCTTGAAGATTACTTTAGGAGAGTTTATTGGTCAGCAAGTTGGACATATTGTCCTCTCTTTGCTTTTTTCTCTCTCATTATTAAATACTAAATAATCGCCTAACACTTGGCCTGCAACTCAACTATCAGATTAGGGCAATCACTCTCTATCGATGTGATAAGCCCATCTCTTAAGTCTTCACCAACTAACAGGAGGTTAGTTGTCTTTTCTCATACTAGAAGTGTCGTCATGCTAATCAATACCCTTTTGTCATGTGTTTAAGTAAGTTAGATCCCCTAACTTATAAATAGGGATAAAGCCACCAAGTAAGGGATCCCTTTTAGCCACGCTTAGGAACTTTGTTAATCTTTTTACCTTATTCATTACGATTCCTTTTCTCTCCCCACTAACTAGAATATTAAAGGGCCTTCATTAGCTACACTACATGGAGATTTTTGCAAGTCCTTCACCATAACAACTGACTAAATCAAGAGTTTATCCAAGAGTGATACCCATTATATACACTATCACTAGGATCCTTTTAAAAAAAAAAAAAACAAATGATATTAACAAGGCTTGGTCACTCATCATTAACACTATCCAAATCACCATTACTTTTAGTAGCTTTACTCTCATATTCATCATCTTCTTCCATATCATCACTCATGTTGTTTATCTCCTTATTTCTATTAAGTTCCTCACTTGATGACGTCCTCAATGTTGTTGTAAGCTATGCTTGAAATCTAGTCTTCCTCCGTAAACTAGGGACACAAGCCAAACCAACCTAATCTCGTCAATTCATAGGTCACTAAAGTAGTGAACTGTAATCAGCTTGGGAGAGGCCAGTTCACAAGCCAGTTTAATATCCTGTGAATCAGTATTTCAATTTTTTTTTTTTTTGCGATTATATATAACATACATATATATAATTATGTATATTTATATATATGTTTACAAGCATTCGTATATATATTTGTATATATTAATATATATATATATATGTGTGTGTGTGTGTATGTGTGTGTGTGTTAATATGTTTTAACCTCTTGAGTAAATACATATATTGTTATATACACACATATATCTTGCATATATATATAGGATATATGCACCAAATTCTTAAACTTTATAGTAAAAAATGAATAAATACATAAAAAAAAATTATTGATGAAAAAATATAGTGATATATACACATCTATATCTTACATACATACATACATACATACATATATATATATATATATACACATATCTTTTGTCAATTCTTTTTATTTTAAATAAAATGGGCCAAATAGGCAAGTCGACCTACCGGTCCTAAGGCCCATCGGCTCAATGGGTCTAAAAGGCTAAACTGCCTTAGTCCGTCAAGCTTGATGGGTCATTAGGCGATTCAAGCTTAGCCTAGTTCGACTTAGTTTATCGATAAGCTGATTTTAAGCTAGTTCATGGTTCATAACTGGCCCTGTCCCAAGTTTATTCCTCAAAAATTCCTAAACTCCAACAACTCTTGTGACATCACCCATATCTAGTCACAACCTTCATATATCAATTCATCATTCGTCTCAACAAATGATTTATATACTCACTTTTTTTACTAACCACATTTTCTCTCATTAGTATCATCTAGTGACATTGGATCAATAACATCACGTCAATCATATCGAGCTACAAGAACTTTATTTTATTTAATTAGATAAAGTAATTTTTTCCTCGCCATAATACAATAAAGTAGATTATTTAGATTTTTTAAACTACTGTTTCTCCTTTATATATGTGTTAACAAATAATTCAATTAATAATTATCAATGTAATTGCATATAGAAACTATATGCAAATCAAAATTATAGGATGCCTACTTGCACAAACATGCTCCACTTTCTTTCACATCTTATTAAATTACATGTTTGAATGAAAAGCTTAATTTGTATTTGATCAGAATACAGGTTCACTAATATCAAAAATAATTTTTCTTAGCCTTATTAAACATTGGCCATTAGCCCTACAGTTGCTTCGTTGATCAGCATAAGAATATGAGTTGAGAGCTATCTTAAAAATTATATTAATTTCAAGATAGCAATGTGATTTTTAGAATAAAAAGATTTACCTTTAGAATTAATGTGGTTTAGTGATTTAGATATTGTAAATTTTTCATTACATGGCAATAGACATCCCTATTTAATATCTCCTTCATCATATTGTATGAACATAACAACTTTTATTTTTTAAGAGATGAAAGATTCTATCACGATTCATCCCATTGAAATAGTAGCGTGCATACCACTAAAGTATAAAAGTGTTAGAGAACATAACTAATTTGTTTAGATGAAACAAATGTATGAAAATTACTTTAACATATGCAAGTCGATTGCTTAGAAATGGAGTACATTTGTGGGATAGGTTTAGATAGTATGCACATATTTCTAAGGGCAAGCCTTAATGCATTGCTGATGATTTCAATGAAATAAGTTCTCTAAATGAAAAGTGGGGTAGCACTTTCTTTGATAGGAAACACATGTCCCAATATATAGATAGCATGCAAGATTGTGGCGTACATGACTTAAGATTTATAGGTCCAAAATATGCCTAGACAAATAGAAGAAATATAAGAGATATAATCCAAACATGAATTCATCGTATATGGGCCAATAAACAATGAAAACAAAATTATCTTAAAGTTTTGGTGAAGCATTTTCCTAGATGGCCTTCTGACCATGCTACTATTCTCTTAGAAACTCTTCCCTAGTATTTTAATCCTAGAGAAAGGAGGCCTTTTCACTTTCAACCAATGTGGCTTATGCACTCGACTTTAGGGGAATTAGTTCAAAATGTATGGAAAAATAACAAGTAATCATATATTAAAGCCTCCCATAAATTTCAATTAGTAGTGAGAAAGTGGAATGTTGAGATTTTTGGAATTTTATCAAGAGAGCAGAAGCAAACATTAGCTAGGCTTGTAGGGGTAGATAGGGCTTTGCCAAATAGACCATCCACTTATTTAATTGCTTTAGAAGAAGAACTAAGGAGCTACATGTTAAAGTTAAAAGCAAGAGAAAAAGTTTTATGGGAATCTAAATCTAAAGCGAAATGGATCAAGGATGGGGAACGAAATGCACGCTATTATCACTCATTGGTGGTTGCCAAGAGGACAAAGAATAGGATCATCTACTTAAAAGATTTAATGGGTAATCGGATCACAAAAATGGATCAATTGAAAGAGCATGCTCGAGGTTCTTATGAAAACTTTTCATAACTACTCATGAAAGTAGTCAGATTAGTAATGCTTTACCTTTGGACATGAGAAGAGGCTTAGTAGTAGATCAAACTAGGCAATTGCTTAGGCTAATTGAGGATAGGGAGATTGAGTTAGCTTTAAAGTCAATGAATTCATGGAGAGCGCCCGAGAAAGATGGATTAGATTGCATTTTCTATCAATCATGTTGATATATTATGGGTACATTAGTTAAAACTCTCATTAAGCAACTTTTCAATAACTTACAAATGCTAGAAATATTGAGTCAAACATTGTAAGTTTCAATTCCAAAGCAATTAGGAGCATGCTCTTTATTTAAATATAGGCTGATTAGCTTATGTAACACAGTTTATAAGTTGTTCACTAAGATTTTAGTTATGAGACTTTGACCTTTTCTGGATCAATTGATTTATCCTATGCAAGGAAGTTTCATTCTTAGATGAAGAACAACAAATCACATACTACTTGTCAAAGAAGTCATGCATACAATCAAAATTAAGAAAGGTAAAAAGGGATTCATGGTATTAAAAATTGACTTAGAAAAAGTTTTTGATAGAATTGAATGGAGCTTCATTCGATGGGCACTGAAGAGCTTAGGAATTTCTATTGAGTGGAGGAAAATTATTGCTAATTGCATCTCAAATGCTGCAATTGAAGTTTTATTGAATGGATGAATGCTTGAGCCTTGTAAACACTCTCGAGGAGTTCGTCAAGGGGATTTGTTATCCCTTTATCTATTTATCATGGGAATAGAGTTTCTTACTAGGTTCATAAATAAGGAAGTTCATGTTAAACTTTGGAAACCATTAAGATTCAAAGGAACAAACATTTAATTAGCCTATTTATTGTATGCTAATGACATCAGTTATTTGCTGAAGCCTTTGTGGATATGGCTAACAAAATAACAGATGTGTTGCAACAATTAGAGGAATGGTCAAGCCTTAGAGTTAATTTTGGCAAGTCAATGATTCTCTTTTCGCCAAATGTTGGAAGCCATGTCAAATCAAGAATTAAAGTGTGTTTAAAGTATAAGGAGGTTATAACTCTAGGAAAATATCTTGGCTACCCACTCGGTACTGGCTCAAGGCCAAAAAGAATTGATTATGAATTCCCCATTAACAAGCTAAACCAAAAGCTTAATGGTTAGAAAGGTCATCTATTGAGTATGGCAGGCAAAGTTATTTTAGTAAATTTAGTTCTAAATGTAGTTCCTAATTATTGTATGCAAACTTTTAAGCTTTTAAGAAGTGTGTTGGATCAAATGGAGAAGTTAACGAGGAGTTTTACATGGAAAGGACAAGTAGAGGTTAAGGTGCAAAGTTAGATTAGATGGAGTTAAGCTACTCTTCCTAAAGAATAAGGGGGCTTAAGTATACATGATCTACACACAAGGAACAAAGCATGTATGGTTCAAAGATTCTATCATTTTCAAGCTACATCAATATCTTAGGTTAAGTTATGTCACAAAAAATCTTCTAGAAGAGGGTAGTCTGCAAATGACCAAAACAGCTTCCTTAGTTTGGAAAGAGTTAGTGGAAGCATCTCAATGGATTAAGGAACTTAGAGTTGTTATGTTATGGAATGGTGCTTCTACTAGCTTTTAGCATTATTATTGGAATGGTTGTATGGTAATGAGGTAGCTAATTGAGGGTCCTATATCAAGAGGCTCTAAAACCCTTATAGTACCTGAAGCTTGGCACTTAGACTCCATATGGAAGGACAGGCTTATTGGGTTTCACATAATAAGCATCTTACAAAGGAGTAGAGGTCCTATACTACTATTGCCAAGTAAAGAGGACAAGCTAATTATTGCACCTAATGGACATGTTAATCCTTCCATCTACGAGACATATGGATTGATGAAGCGTACATGTAGCTCCAATACTATGAATAGGTGATGGTTATGTGCTATATTAAGCCTAAAGGTGAAATTATTCCTTAAAGGGTTTTGAATTATTGAATCCCAACAATAATAAGGTTGCAACTAATCTTCCAAAGATGTTCTAATATATGCCCTAGAGGATGTGGACAAGGTGAGACATTTGAACATGCTTTAAGGCTCTGTCCTAAGCTTCAAAACATATGAGAAGCACTACAACTTCAACCTACTGTAGATTCATTCAATTATCTGTCTTTTTATGAGTAAATTCAGTAGTTGACAATACAAAATAAAGCCATACAATATCAGAAAACAATCCCATAGCCAGTGCTATTTGCATTTGCCTTATGGATGATTTGGTGTGATAGGAATTTAATCTATAAGAACTAGGCAAATAGAAATCAAGACTTAGCACATGCTATAATAACTAAGGCATTTGAGTTCTAGGCTTTGAATAGAAGCTATGCTAACCCCAAAAAATTATCTATTAAGCTAGTTAAACGAGACATGCATAAGGAAGGATGGGTTAAAATCAACATTGATGCTTCTTCTTTAGAGCAAGCTTCTATTGTAGCTATATTTAGAGATGAGAATGGAGATTGGATATTTGGTTTAGCAAGGAAAGTAAGGCACACTGATATTTTAGAAGTAGAAATTTAGGCTATCTTTTATGCATTGCTCTATATTAGGCACATGCAAATGGATTGTGCTGAACTTTTATTAGATTGTTTACCTGTTGTTAAGTTTTTTAATAATTCTTCATGTTCTAATTATCAATGGCAATTTATGAATGTGTTTACCACTTGTGGGGACTTAATAATCCAATTTAAAGGAGTTAAGAGTAAATATCTACCAAGGGAACTAAATCATCTAGTTGATGGCCTAACAAAATTTGGATGTATAGTGGAAAATGATGAATTACTTACGTTTCAAACACCGCAACACTTGCTCTACGTTTTGAAATAGGACATTAGTCCTCTTGTACATATTGAGGAACAATTGGATCGTGGTTAAAATAAAATCAAGTAACTTTTGTTGTTCTTGCTGTTAAGACTGTGTAATTGTGGACGATGTACTTACTTTAATGCAATATATCCTCCCGGAAAAAAAAAAAAAAGAACTTTGTTTATTTATTTATTGCCTATGAAACTTAATTTTAGTAATTATTTTATATTTTAAATTTGATTATACGGTGGAATTTAATTTTTATAGGCATCCCCGGAGAATCAATGACAAACGTCAAATTTTAACAAATATTTTAAAAGTGCATTTAAAAAAAAAAGAAGGAAAAAGAAAAAAAAAATACTAACTAATTACTTTTAAGTAAAATTATGAGTTAAAAGAGGGGAAAAAAATAATACTCCACTTTGCCCAGAGTTACGATTACGACTTACGAGTTGAGGCTGGGAGAGAAGATGATTGAGTTTGGTAAGTGAAGTTCGAATCGCATGTAGGGATGGAGAAGGAGAAGGAGAAGGAGAAGAAGAACATCGAAGGAAACGAGAGATGGAGCGGAGCTATAGAGAATCTGACGGAGATCTCTTCCAATGTGGAATCACTCCAAAAGCTTCTCTCGAAGAAAGCCGTCTTCGTTGACGAAGAAACTTTCGCCAGAGCTTCCCTCACCGCCGAACAAGCCCGTACTATCAAGGTCTCCTCCTTCTTTTCCATCTTCGCTCCTACTTTTACCTATAATTTCGATTAGTTACATAGCTTAACTTCTTTATATTTCTATATGATCCGATGATGGATATTCGTGCAGAAAGGAAGGTTCTCGTTTTAGTGTTATTTGCTGTAATGATGATGATCAAGTTTAGTGGGTACTTTCTTCTGGGATTGATTTTGAATATTGCAAACTCAATGGGATGATATCAATTAAAATTAGGTTAGGGCATGTCAAGATCGCCTTCTTTTGCCATCGCGAG
Organism: Lumnitzera littorea; assembly: GCA_024138015.1. Classification (NCBI taxonomy): domain Eukaryota; kingdom Viridiplantae; phylum Streptophyta; class Magnoliopsida; order Myrtales; family Combretaceae; genus Lumnitzera; species Lumnitzera littorea. The sequence goes on along the minus strand of JAMXBB010000011.1, from coordinate 65,194,494 downwards.
GAAAATTTCAGGATCAGATTGCTGAAAGAAAATATATTATTTATTATCTATATTATGTGATGATTTGGTAAAATGACTCCTCGCAAGAGATAAAATCTGAAATTGACAAGACAGTGGCTGGTTCAGGATTTGCTCCGAGGGATATAGGAAGGAGAAGATGGAGTTATAAGTATTTATTATTCTTATTTACTTTTAGGTGGAATTTTGAAAAATTTCCAAAGCTGAGGAGGTTGCTGGTGTCCCAGCCTCATCAGTCTACTCGGTTCAAGTCTATACCAAATACGGCACAAATTTATGGGATTACAAAAGAATGAAAGTAGGTTAAATGCGATGTTTGATTGGTTTTATATATGCTTTTAGCGTCAACAAGAATTGGACATGAGTAAAGTATAATTTGTACGATTAACATGCATCACCACTACTTGAGAATTATAGAGAAAAGAAACTTCCTTTTACTTCTGTATCGCATTTTTTATTCTAGTAGATATATATTTTCATTGGTCATTTTTTCAACAAACCCTTTCTGCTGCGATTAACCATACTGTTCCAGTCTCTTTACTTTGTCTATGAGATGGATTCTTTCTAGTGATTTTTCCATAGTAAATTTTGAGGAAAGCTCTTTGAGGTATTATTTCTTTCCGAGGTTGTGCTTTATTAGACATTTAGCAGCTCCATGATTATGTAATCCATCATTGTCACAGATTATATAGCCTTAGTTAAGCTGAACTTAATATTGACTAATGAGTAATGGTTGGAGTAGGTAATATTCCATATGTAGTAGTTTCTGCAAGCTCATTGTTGCGAGTGAGTCTTGGATGGATATAAGAATGGTGAACTTACATTTTCCCTTAATACATTTTTGGCAATATCCTCAGGATTGCTGATAATGAACTAGTGAGATGGTATGATGAATGCTATTTAGTTTGATCAGACAGAGACTTTCAAGTAAGAGCAATTCAAGTTGCAATTTGTTCACGATGGTCTTGGGGTGATATGGTGTTGGACTAGTTTCTCCACCAGTGTTTGCTTGGTTTTGCTTTGATCTCCTAGCTGTGCAAAGCTGAAGTGTTGATTTAAGTTTTATTAAAATGATTGGGATGATCATCTCTACAGGTGCTTCAACAAAGAGTAGAGACTTTGGAAAGGGAACTTGATGCTGCAATTACAGCTGCGGCCCATGCTAGATCAGAAAAACGGCAAGCTGAGGCAGCTCAAAAAGCAGCTGAAGTGCGAGCTCAAGAAGTCACAAAAGAACTTGAGAACACCACAAGTATGTTTGATCTATCTGCTTTTCTCCATTTTGGATTGGAGAGAAACTTGGTCTGACTGCATATTAATTTGTTATGCTAAATTTGTTTCTACTAGTTATCTTATACTTTGGATGGCTGGGCTATAAATATGCCAAGTTTTAGTTCGTTTTCTACCTTTTCATTTGCGGGTATGCTTGTATTTTTCACGTATTCTCGGTTCAGATCTCAGTTCACAATCTACTTTCTGTTAGTTATGATGTAGATAGAGCGAAGACGCAACTGGTGCAGCTATTTATTTATCCTTGATGAAAACGTTTGAATCTTGGGTTATAGGTTTGTTTGTGTAATATGTTACATGCTGTCTATACGCCTTTGGTTCCTGGAATTATACCCATTGTGATGTTTGTTTAGATGCATCAAGATGTGAAAAACACCCTGAATGAATTCCTCACACAAATGTATGGTTGTTGCAGAGGTATTTGAGCTGCACATGGAAGAATTGCGAGCAAAGCAAGATGAGATAGATAAACGTGATAATGATATCAAACTCCTAGAAGCGATCATTCAGACACTGGGTGGGAAGGAGTCACTTCCTAAAAGAAGATGATGTCATGCAACGACATTGTAAATTAATTTCATCCGTAACTCTTGATTGGTGATTTATCTATTCCTTAACAGAAATGAACACTGGGCTGAGCTTACTTGTCCTTTGTTTTTTTTATTTTTCTTTTTCTCCCGAATAGATTAACCCTGCAAGATGCAGCTTCCAATATTGGAAAAATGTTGAAAGCTTACCTGAAAGAGCAAGATACACAGATAAGCCCCTCAAAACTTTGCATATTATGCAAAACATACCCTGAACTTTGGTTGTGAACAAGTAAGCTCCCGTATTTTCACATATGTCAAAATAGGACATCTGAATCTTAATTGTAATATTTTGAAAAACTTTTGCCGGTGTTCCTGATTAAGCTATATTTGAGCTTTAATTTCTCACGGTGAAGGTCTAATTAAGCTTCCGTTAAATATTCATTGAACTTTTTAGACTTTTATTTGCTAAATTTGTGTCTTAATGGTACTATGACTACTGTTACAGTAGAAACGGTTCAAGGGTCCATTGGAATAAATGCGATAACTAGAATTGTATTACCCACAACAAAGTTCACAGGCATAACTACATATTAGTTAAAACAAGTGGATGTGGCACCAGCAAGGTATGTGCAAATTTATCAAATACATGAAATATGATTGCAAAATGTTTAGTACATAATCACATGTATGAGCTAGGTATATTGCCAAAAAAAGTTCTATGAATAAGTTGATGAAAAGTATCAACTTCACAAAATTGCGTAAATATTTACTCTTTTTTTTTTATACATCATGACGATAAATACTAATCGTGGTTTATTTGCATTATTGGAAGTTTCTATGTGCCTACAAAAGTAATGGAAAATATATAGATTAATTAAATTGTTTTGTAATATATAAGAGTTTCTTATATGAATAGATATGACTTGGTAAGAATGTTATAAAACTCATTGTACATTAGATTGCATATGAGTTTTTGAATTTTAATTAGCTGCAAATAAAAGAAATTGTATAAGACGATAGAAAAACTAAAATAATTGTTAGATAATCATCTGTAAAAGCAAAATGTAATTGGCTTTATCTTGATGAGGCGAATATAAGTAGATGTATAGGCATCAATTCCGTAAAACACGTGGAAAAAAAAAATTACTGTGTTGTTAGACGTCGGTTGAATTCATTATCCAATTCGTCATTCGTGTCGTTTTCAATCAAGTGAGTATGGTGTACAGAGCTAAAATGGCTTATGAATTTTCAAACCCCAATAAAGTTCTAGGCCTGACTCTCTGACTCTCTAGGCTAAAGTGAAATGCCAGTTCATGAAATATGAAATACTAAACTAAGGACCTCAAGGGAGGTGAATTGAGTACAATTTCAACATACAAATGAAATGGTGAATGAATGAAACAATAAGAAAAGTGACAAATAGTAAGAAAAAAAATATTGAGAAATTCCTTTGAGAATTATGTGTTTAGTAAGAATTGGATCGTTTGTTCTTTCATTGTATGATAAAATTTAGAAAATATTACTATTTTATTTCAAATTCTTGATGAACTTTCTCAATATCTTTTTTCACTGTTTATCATTATTGAAACAATGATAATTTGCTGGAAGCCTAGAAATGAAAGATAGAAAGGTTAAGAAGATTAAGCTGGGGATTGAACATGAAATTCAACCTACCTCTTAGTTTCCATGGATACACAGCACCTTCAGCGAGTACTCCGCATTAATTTTATTAATCACTACAAATAGGCTTAAATAACCAATTATGCAAAGTTTATACGATACAATCACAAGCATAATGCTCTCAACAAAATTCAAAATACAAGCTCACGTACACTACACTTAGTTCTTCTTCAAGAGTTTGCAAATTTAAGGATGAGACAAATAATTGTTACAAGATGTTTGATAGCAATTTTAAGGCTTCATTCAAATATTCATATCTTCCCCATGTCAAGTATTTGCGGGCTTCCCAATTCTGTTAACCGTTGGACCAAAGGGTACACCTTATAGTTGCAAATTTTCTATGGGTTAATGTTACAATTTACATGTTAACTCTACCAGTTTTACAATTATATACTTGAAGTTTTAATTTGTTTAATTATATACACTATTAAAGATTTAGTTGTCATTATCTACTATTCAGTTAACTCTAATTCACATCATTAGTCTAGCAAACAAGGGATAAGCGTAGTTCGTTTAGTATGATTTGTTCCTTTTTATTGAACCGAATTTATTATAACAATTTAGTTTTTTCTTTTCTTTTTTAAATTAAACCTAAGTATAAGTTTGGTTTGTAAATTTTTTTAATCTAATTAAAACCAATTCAATCTTATTTGAACTATTTAATCAAATTTTCAATAAATGTTTTTGTCTCAATAACCTATTTTTCTTTATATTAAACTTTCTATATTCTCAGTTAATTTCTCATATACATATTATATGTAATAACATTTAGCAAATAATAGTATAAGATTTTAACAAACCCAACTTGATTAGATAAGAATAAGAGACTCTCTTTTAATAAATAACAAAAGTGACATGAAGAAGACAAAAGGCATACACTAAAAACTGGAAAAAAAAAAAAAGAAGATGAAAAACACGTAAAGAGTATAAAGGTCGGACTCTTGAATTGAAAACATATAAGAAAAAGACAATTTTAAAAAAGAAAATTTCTAAATGTAGAATTTTAGATGAAATTCACCCAACTTCATATTAATAATTGATTCAAAAATAAGGCAAAGAAAAATAAGATATAAAAAATTTAATGAAATCTATAATGATTGATTAAAAAAAATTAAAAAAGCATAAAACAATTACATAAATTTTTTTTTATTTAACCAAATAGATCACATCGGTTTGGTTTGATTTCTTAAATCAAACTGCAAATCATTTATATATAACAAAATCAAACTATTTACAAAAAGAGAAAAAAAAAAAACAACCTTTCAATTCAATTCTATTCACGATTTTTTTTTTTCCCAAGCCCTATAAGCATAATCAATTAATAAAATAGCTATACATGGCCTTAGAATGGTTGCACAACCCTAGACAAGTGACTACATGCTACACTCTTATAAAACAATTGGTAAGCAATCAACTTAAAAAATATAGGTTACAAGACCCACAAATGGTCGTTGATGACCACCTAAGGCCCTAAGTGGTCATATGATTCTCTTGAGACTATGTATGGCTATCACATTCACTGATTGTGCTAACTAAACTAATTATATAAATTAAAATTAATTGAAATATAAATAGTGATAACTAAATTTTTAATTAAATGCATGATTAAATAAGTTGAAATTTTAAGTATATAATTATAAAAAGTGATAAAATTGATATATAAATCATCACATTTCCCTAATTTTGTATAATAATAGCTAATTTTTGCCCATTTACCTAGATAACTATGGAACTACCGTCCGGATACTAGATAAAATTTTGCCTAGCGCCTAGATGGTATAGCCCACGTTGTAACGTTGGGTATACTAAAGGAGGGCAAAACAATTTGAAGTTAGCGATGGAATGCTAGCCCAAAATAAATTTTGAAAACTATGTTTATATACACAATAAGCTTATTTATGGCCTAAAAGGAAAAAGTAATTTTCAAAAACCATAGAACTCCGGCTGATTTTTGGTCCAAAATCAATTTTGAGCTTGAACCATCCCGGATTAATAGATTAAGTTAAATACGTGTAGAATAGTTAGTAAGGAAATCACTTGGCTCTGCGTAGTATTGGGCCATGTAAGAATTCTAGGAAATGTGTTCTTACTATGGTTTGGTTAGCAAAACTGAACAAGACAATACAAAAAATACACAACATCATAATACTCTTATATCGGTTTAATGTATACAGTATTAGATATAAATTTTTATGATTGAATTATTTTTTAAATTAAAATATTAATTATTTATATTATAAGTTAAATGAAGTTCGATAATGTGATTTGAAAGCTTAATATAGGATTATTTTTAGAATTTCAAACATATATTTATTTTGTACAATAAAATAAATTTTAGTGTCACCAAATATACGATACAAATCTTTTAATTTTAGTCAAATTCTCAAAACCTATTTATTGGCCAATATGCAAAATTGAAGAATTTATCAAGTGTTATATCATAAAAATATGGTAATCAAATAACACCCCTTTGCTTTTCTTTTTATTCTTTTTTTTGTTTTTCGGTTACTGCATGCACTAATTTTCTTCAACCTTCAGCTGAGGGTTTCATGGGCCTCATCTTGATTTAACTTGATCTTTTGATTACTTTACTTGTTTGTATAAGTTTTTTTTAATTTAAATCTATACTAATCAAGGCCTAAATCATTTATCTGTATTTTCATTAAAATAAAAGAAAAATAGATAAAGCTTAACCTCGAAATCAAGCTCATCAATAGCCAATTTGAGCTGTATCCGCTAATCCATGGCAATGATTATATATAAATTGTATCGTAGAACTTAAAAACATTAATAAACACGCTAAAAAATGCCTAAATTCATTTAAAATTAGAGTTTATTTCTCTAAAAGCTTAGGTTGAAAATCCACTAATATCTCTCACTCTAAACGAACTCAAGCTTCAATCTTGATCTTAATAGATTTTAGTAAGCCTTCAAAAAATGATCAAACTTGCAGTCCAATCTATTCGAAAACACCGATGAATCATAAACCCTAAAAATGCTAAAGCTTGAGTTCTTGAACCACCACCACTACGACGATGTAGAAGTAAATCGCCGTTACCACGACATCGACTAACTCCAGAAACATAAGTTTGACACATCCATGAGCTTCGACGACCACCATATTGAGTACGAGTAAGTGAAAATTCGATCTTCAACTTCTTCACCAGCCAAACCCAACCTATCTTCGAAGCAAATTCGCATTCCATACTCGAAGTTTAGCCTATAAATTGAGAAGTAATCTTTCCTAGGTTGTTCTATTTTTGTTCATTTTCAAAAAAAAAAAAAAAAAAAGAAACAAAGAAAACAGACGAATGAAATATTAAATCAAGAGGACTAAGCCAGCTTTTAAGGGTTTTTCTAAAAAATAAATTTTAGCGACTTTTTTAGATTAAGTTATTGATTTCAATTTAAGCTATTTAGTATAATTAGAACGTTTAAATATGAGCGTTTCTCAAATATATATGTTTCTTCGAAATTTAACTTTTACAATTAGGTTTTCAGGGAAATAAGGGAGATTCCTTCCAAAAGTGTAGGACTCGAAATTTTTTTTTTTTTTCTTTTAACTTATGGCATCCAAATTAGAGTTTTTCAGTTTTTAAATTTAAAAAAATAAAACTCAAACTTTAATATGTTTTAAAATAAAACAAATCAATTCATTAAAGATTTTCTAAAAGAAAGTAATTATAATAACTTGGAATATCAGGTATATTAGCATCTTCTAAAGCGATGCTAAAAAGACGAAAAGAAAACAAATTATAAAAAAAAAAAATCTTTTTCTTATTACAAATGAATAAAAATTTTTCTCTCTACAAATGATTGTTTTTAGATCAAGTTTAAGAAATTAAGTTAAACCCTTTATATATATATATATATTAAAAAAATAGAAAAAAGCTAGATGCCTACCTTAGCTTTAAAGGATTAATGTCTCCGAACCCCAAACTTTTGGTTTTTGAAAGATCACAGCTATGATTAAGATTATTTTACTTATTTCATCTTAACCTTTTTATTTTTATTCTAACCTTAGTCCATGACAGCTAGGAAGATATTTTCAAAAACATTTCAGAATTAAAACATATTTTCCTTCTTCTTTTTTTTTTTTTAATGCCAGGCAATGTATAGTAGGTGGATCTGATTGAATATAAATTAAAAACTAAGGATAAAGTGAAATCACAAACTTGATAGTCTCAATTTTTCCAGAAGATGGAACTGAGAAACCAATATTTTTATCATTTTTCCTTAAAGAAGTTCTTAAAAATGATAAAATTGCAATAATGTAAAGCTAATTAATAATACATTATAACTAAGTAAGATGACATGATAGCTCACCATATACAGTTCCGATATGTTATTCGTATATCTTTTTGGATTTGCAAAACACATACTAAGTGTTTATTAAATCAAGTTACTTCAAGGACTTATCGATTCTGCACAGTAACTAAACAACCGATAACTAAATAAATAATTTAAAGAGGTAAACATCTCAAAATAAACATTTATTATACATAACATAAAAGTCCAAGTACAGCTAACCATTGGACCCTATAAGGTTTATTAAGCTTCAAACATCGTTTTACATTTCCCGAAACATTCTAAACCTGAACGCTTTCATTTTAGATTGTGTACACACATAGGGTAAACTAGATAGAATACTCTCTACTATAGTAAGCCGGTACCTCCAAACAACGTCTAATCCCTCTCTCCACTTCGTAAGAAAGTCCAAAAGAATCTTGAGAGCCTCGAACATCACTAAATCGACAAAGAGGTCCTATAGTCATAAGTGATAAGTTACCAAGGTCTCAACTAGCTCCAATCGAAATCTATCCTAATCTCTCCAATATGGCATCTAATAAATACCACTATTACTCCGGAGTTTCGATACAAACATAAGGTGTCTTTACAACTTAGGTTGCCCCAACAAATCATATCAATTTTAAGAAACATCAAGACATACAATATGATAGTTAATAATAAAGAGAATATAATAATTATTTTAATAGTCCAATTATACCACCGTAAAGTTCTGAGTCATATAGAGTCCTTAGCTCAATCCTATAAGTCTAGATATAACTTACAATAACATAAGTAATTTAACTTAGAGATAAGATATATATATAATAATCATTAACTTCCGCAATCTTAGCCACTCTTCTAATAACTCCCATCACTCTCACTTGTCTCACTTGGAGATACGAGCGTCAAGCCTAGTTTTTTCTTTCCAGTTTTTATAAATTAATCTTTTTTAAATTAATCTGTATTAAACTCTACATTTTTAATACTTACCCTCTTAAAAAAAACCTATTCTTTTAACTTTGAAAACGTCTTGGAGTTATTACCCGACTGAATTAAAAAAAAAGAGTTAAGTTATAACTAAATAGTTGGATTGATTATAACTTAACTACTAATCTTTCATAAAATCAACTTTTATTAAAACAATTTTTGAAGACCAGAGATCTGAATTTAAGGGTTATCTTATTAAACCTTAAATGAGTACCACTTTTAATCTTTTCGAATTTAAATTCACTTTTCAATATGCCTTTATAATGAAATCTATCTACATACAACTTAATTTAATTCTAAAAATCTATCTACATGCAACTTAATTTAATTCTAAAAAGATAAAGCGATCAATTATTTACAGAGGATGAAAAAAAGAAAATTTTTCATATTTTAAATCGCCTTGTACATACGAATACCTACGCACCCATTATTCGATATCAGATTTTCATAATTTACTTCACGAAAACTTTAGCGAGTTGAAAAAACTCAGGTTTAAGTTCTTTACCTATTTTGAGTCTATTTAAGGAAATTTCTCTAAAGGGTCTTAATCGATGTTTTATTTTTTAAAAAACTCTAAAATAGTTCTAATTTGAGAAGGGTCCCATTATTTTTATTCATTTGAAAAGCAAGTTTCTTTTATTTTTATTTTTTACTTTTTTTTATATTTCATTTTTTTAAGTTATTAAATAACTTTGCTATTTTTTTTTATTTTTATATTTTATATTTTCTATTTTTGTATTATTTGAACTAAAAAATAAATAAAATGGAACTAACCTTCTTCTTTTTCCTTTCTTTTTTTTTTTGTTTACTTCTATTTCTTTTTCTCTTTCTTTTTTTTCGATTTTTTTCTCTTTTCTTTATCTTTTTCTCCTTTTTTTCACTTTAATTTACAATTATACATTACACTAATATAATGATAAATCTAATAATAATAAAAAAGAAAAACACAAAACAAACAACTAAGCAACTAAACCAAATACCAAATGAGGGTCGGAACAAAGGAGATGGCGCAGGTCGAACTGGGGGGTTTAAATTGGTTGATTTGGATAAGGTCAGATCTGAGTCATATTCAAAGGGAAGTGGAACGGTTAGAGCAATGCATCAGAGGTCATTTCGAGGTGTCTTTCAAGTGGGAAAAGAACTTTTCGTGTGTTTCAAATTGGATTTAGTGGAGTTTGGACCATTGCCACTGAGTTTGGTGGCCATTTAAGGGCTTTGCGAATTTGGAGTGGTGGTTGACGCTAAGGGGTCGTGACGAACGAAGGGATTTGGGTCACCATGATTGGTTGAGAGGTTGCACTATTGGTTCAAGTGAGAGCAACAGAGTAATGGTGCGCGCATCGATGTGGGGATGAGCGAATGATCATGTCTTCAACACACAAGGGTTGAAGATGGCTTCGTTGGAGCATGGAGGATGAATGTACGGTGAAGTGCCGATGGTGTATTGTTTGGTTGAAGGTGGTCAGTGAGTGGTCATTATATGTTCGGGGGGTGAGAGAGGGAGATGATGAGGGTCTAATCATAGTTGGTTTATGTTGAAGTGAGAGAGAGTTAGTGCAATTCGAAAGTAGATGTGCAAAAGAGAGAGTCGAATGGTGGTTTGTGTGTATTAGTAGTCGTGTTGTGAGTGTGTTGTAATGGGGTCATGGTAGCTACTGCACGGTCGAGAGAGGGAGGGTGAGGGTCGAGTCGAATGCTCCTTACGTTTGGTTTAGTGGACGGTGAGTGGGTGTATGTATGGCCTGATTAGTGAACTATGTGTATTGGTTTAGACGGTACAGTAGTGAGTGTAAGAGAGCGCAATCCAAATTTGCTGTCTGTGTATGTGTTTTGTGTTATTTAAGAGTGAGAGGGAGATGTCTGAGAGAGAGAGAGGATTAAGGTCCTCCTTTTTACAGTGTGTACAGTGTCTTAATTTGGAAAAAAGAATTGAATTTAATGTTGATTACGCTTGTTTTTTTTTTTCTTTTTTCATCGCCAATTCAATGCCTTTAAATGATTGTATTTAGACATGTTTTGACCCCTAATCCAAAGTAGGTTATGTCTAGTTTACTAATCTACCATCAATTTAGTGAAACTACAACAAAAAAAATAGCTTGAAATTGGTGCTGAAATGGATTGACCAGGGATGGAATGTGCGGGATTTCTAGAGAAAAAGAAGAAAAATGAAGGAAACTAGAAGAAAGATGTGCTAAAGTAGTGTTACCTCAAGTATCATGTGCTAGGAATTGCTACGTCTCTCAAAAGATACGTGGCGATGACGTGGCAATACGTATCGTTTGGTAGTGCCACATGTCCCACAATGGACACATGGCATGTTGATTCCTTGACACGTAGCACTATGTATTGTGGATGATGTGGTAGTGTATCGTCTAAAAAAACTTTCTTGCCTTATTTGATCTATATTTAAATCTAAACCCAAATCCAACGACCTTCTCTTTATTTTATTTAAATTAATAAGTACATTTTACTAAACTATTTAAAAATTTTATTATTTTTCAAATTTTCTAAATTCTATATTTTTTTCTATTTTTCTAAATTTTATATTTTTGTGATTTTTTCTTTTCTTTTTTTTTTTTTTTTTGCTTTTCTTAAATTTTCTATTTTCTCAAAATTTTTCTTATTTTTGGGTTTTCTTAATTTTCTTTTTTTTTTTTTTTTGCATTTTTCTTAATTTAGGATCTTTTAACCTATTCTAAAAATTTTGAAAAATAAAAAGAGGAAAAAAAAAATAAAGTATCTACAACAAGCTCCTAAGATATAGCTAGTAAAGTGCTTGCAATTAAGTAAATCTATTGGGGTATAAGTGTTGATAAGATTCTAAGTATCGATCCAATGCCATGCCAGGTTTCAAACTACATAGGAGGCTTGCTCACGAGCTCCGCATGCGTGAGTAACCTATTTATAAGCCACATCAGCGTTAGATGACCTGCACTGCTTTGTTGGGTCTGCCCCATTATGCTGGGTCTGCCCTGCTCTACCTTAACCGAGCTTTCCTACAAACCTATCTATGAACTGTGGCAATATTGGAAGACCCAATGTACTTTGTAAGTTTTATCCTAGCCTACTGTTTATGCCCTGCTTTGCCAGTCTTCCTTGTTATACTTGGTGCAATATGCCTTATGATAATCGGCTTTATTCTATTTTACTGAGTTTACTTTGATCAGCTATACAAGACTATCCTATCCCGCCCATCCGCTTTACTTTACCGAGATTGATTCACTCAAACGAGCCTATTCAGCTAAGATCTACTTGATCATGATGAGACCGCTTAGCTATTCCATATCCGTTCGGCCACACCGAAAGATATTAAACAGGTCGGCCACATCCATACCAAATCAGCCCAAACATGCGAATTCGACCACTATTATGTCAGGTTGACCTCGAGTCGATCACTACCATACTAAGTTGGTTTGGCCATTCAAGGTTAGCCCCAGTAACATTGGTTGGCCACGGGTATATCAGATCGGCCCTAAACAAGATAGACCATCTAGAAGCTTAAGTTTACCCAGATAAAGGCTCCAGGGTCTCTAATTGCTCTTTGAAATCAAACATCAGCCCCTCACTCGAAAATCTCATTTGGCTAATTATTTTTGCTCATGAATTTAGACATCCTATTTTTTATATTATTTCTAAATTACCCACATGTTTATTTTTATATTTACCAGAATGCTACTAAGGCATCCTTTAGTCATTTTATTTATAACATTACCCCTTTTGTATAAATAGAATACTTGTATAAGGTTTTAAGAGATACACGAGATATTAATAAAAAACCCTTAAGTTTTTTCCCTTGAAAAGCTCTTATCTATTAGCTCTTATCAATTGCTTTAGTAAGGATTGTGGCGAGTAAACCTATCATTCGAACCAATGTGTCACATCTGGCAAGTCTTAGGTTCGTATGTGATTCTACGGTACATCATATTCGTAGACTTAGTGCATAGGATTTGCTAAGCTATCGACTTTTGTTTACTTTTCGAGCCATCTCACGACTCGGACCCACCCCTTGGTTTTCGTATGATACTAAGTTTGCGTATTTACCCGCAGATCCATATCATCTTAGTATCAAAGCACAAGGTTCCAAAAGAGAGTATGTGAAGTTGCTATAAAGAATTGTTTGTGTTTGCTGATTAATGGTTGTGTTTCTTTCGTAGATGTTGGAGTTGATCCAATTGAAGTAGGTTTAAGGATCTTAAGCTACGAAGTGAAGATTTGTAGGTCGATAAGAGTGGTTCCTATTGTGCTCTATTGTGCTCTATTATACTCTATTTTCCATTACGAAAATAAAAAAGGTTCATTTTTGTGTAGCCTGTGCATTTGAGTAGATTGATTGTCGGAGTTAAGTTGGAAGTAAGCTTTTGAGATTGAGTTATATTAACTGTGATTTGGGTCATTGAATTTGGATGGAGGGTCATTCAATGGGATTCTTTTGTGTTATCACAACAATTAATGGAACATATTGTAGCTGCTTGTGTTGAAAGCAAAGTTTTCGACATTAATTTGCAATGTTTGGTGGTTGTTAATTACGGAAGCTTTGTTGTTACCGCAGTAATAGGTGGTAGATTTTCTTAGGTGTTGCGTTGGACAATTTGGTGCTAGTAGTGATTACGATTGTGCTAGTAGGTTGTGCTGCTGTCTTGGGGATTGACACAATGCTTACTGCATAAAGTGCAAGCGTCTGAACTAAGCTGATGGAGTAGGACCATTAGGTGCCAAGTCGTTCCACTTTAGAGAAGCTATCTAAGGTACTGTATTGAATGAGTTTCGAACTGAAGAAGTGCTAGTTATCGAGTTGAGTTATTTGCTTATTCAACTTGTCAAGCTAATTCTAGTATCTGAGTTGAGTCGAAGTGCTAAAGTGAAGTGGAAGATCTAAGCTGTGCAAGCATTCGAGCTACTGTATTCTTGAATAACCAAGTGTTAGATAGTTTCAGCCATTATCGACGAAACTTTTTACAAGCCGAACTAGTTTACTGAAGTGATACCTCTAATTCACATAGCTTATGACAATCGAGGAAGATATGGTTATGACTATGACTATGACTATGAAGATATAAGGTCGAGAATACCAATGTTTGATGGTTATAGACCCTTAGACAAATACTTAGATTAGGAATTCCAAGCCAATAAAGTCTCTGAAAAGCATTTGTGCCCTGAACGTGAGAAAAAAATATATCATAAAGGTTTAACTTCAAGGTCTTTCTAGGACTTGGTGGAAAAATGAAGTAAGGCAAAGGATGTTTAAAGGGGCGAGTTCTACATGGGGCTCAATAAGACTTGTAATGAAAGAAAAATTTGTTCCCCCATCATATCAAGATGAGTTGTATGAAGAGCTATCTATCTTGAGGTAGGGACAAATGAGTGTCCAAGAATTTATCTAAGAGTACATGGCACTTCTGCAGCTATGTGAATTGTATAAATTTCTTTCATGTACTATCTTGCAATTCATGAGTATACTAAGGCTAAAGATTGCCCAACGTATTAACCTCTTAAGAGTAAGGAGCTTAAATGAAGCTATCCAATTAGCCTTAAGAGGAGAATCCGCCCTTGGTACCGACTATTATGATGTACAGCAATAGCTACAGGTTATACTTGAACGACTTGAGAAGCTCAAAAAAAAAATGAGACAGCAAAAGAATACTCGTATTGGGGATATTCGTACAAAGACAGCCAACAAGAAAGAAAGAAGACTAAGGAGAGGAAGTAAGAAAAGGAGAGGTGAAGATTGCTGGAGAGATAATCAATAGAGTCAAGAAAGATCGAGCTAAATTGCAGTTAAACCGCAATGTTCTGAAAGTGGTTCAATTACCTACTATGAATACCACAAATGGTAGCTCCAAGAATTACCATGTTTACTTTCCTCGTGTCGGAATCTTACATCCTAGTCATCTAACAAGTTTACATGGAACTCATACGAGCAGTTACAACATCGCGCCTGTGAGCTATTATCGACTATCAATCGGAGTTTATCAAGGTCGAGTTGATGGATATATGTATTGAGGATATATCATGATGACTCTTAGCACTCTCATGTTGAAAAGATTTAAGGTATATAGATGGAAGGAAGAAGAAGAATCAATTTGCAAGGAAGCAAAGGGAATATTGATTACAATTGATGAAGAGATCATAACATCCGAGCTAACTAAACTTGAAGAGGTAAAGGCACTTCTAATTGATGAGCCATCTTACATGCTGTCGACACAAGATCTATGAGCCATTAATCTTTTGTATGACCCTAAGATCCTCTTATTTCCCGTAATTGATGGTTGTTGGGACTACCAAGGTATAGTTGATTAGATCTATGATGAGTGAAAGGAAAGATCCAAGATAAAAGATTTGATTGGTAGAGCTCATGACAAGTGGAGGGAGTATCGATTGGTGATGCCCTTGTTGTAAGAACTAAAGTGTATTCCTATGTTTAAACATATATACTACACGTATACAAGAACAAGTAAGTTATTATACATTATCTTGCTATGCATGAAAAAACATATGAATGCAACAATATATACAATCTTATGGAAATTATGCACATCCCGAATTTACACCCACTAGCTTCTAAGGGTTAGGAAATGAGTACCAACACATTTGCTCCAAGCGCCACTACTTCGAGATGAATCACCTTCGGTTCAATGTCTTATTGATTTATTATATAATAAAATATGGCAAGTTTAACTCAAACGACTTTTTAATTAATATTAAAATAATGATATACAATACTACATATATGCTCAACAGTGTGGGTAACCCTAAGTAGTTGCAATGCGGACAAAGCCCCAATTAAAGGACAGCATTCTAAAGTATATGATGGTTTCCAAGGGTCAAGGTAAGGTTACATTGGACAAATCATCTCCTTCATACAGCCCCTCCATGTTCCCGCGTGATGCTGATAGCTTTCTTCATGCAACGGATGTCCAATTCACATTTAAGTTTCGATATTGGTTAATTCAATTTCTTTAGTAGCCAATAGAGTCTTAACAAGAGAATTCCTATCAACAATAAAGAAAACAAGAATAAAGCAAAATTGCACACACAAAAAAAAATCGAAGAAAGTAGGTAAATAGAAAATTTAAGAGGCCCATGATGATCAACAAGAAGAATGTGCCAACTTGATAATTTCACATTATAACCACAAATAAGAGCTTATTGAAGAGTATACATTGAATGCTAAAATTACACATTGAATTTCTAATAATAGATCCAGAATCCAAAAAGTGTTTGTGATAAACACTTCACAACATGAAGGTATGTGTTACATGATGTAATAACCAAATATGTTCATATATATTAGGTTTCTTGGCACATCAAAATACATAAGTACAATCACATACAAGTTCCAAGAAATAACTCCACACATTTCCATTTCAAATATTATAATTTAAATGCAACTACACTATAAGCACAACCAATATAGTAATCATCAAAAATACTCACTCGTCCATAGCAATCACTGATCACAGTAATCATTGGGGTAGTCAATATTAATATCAATGTCACCTGCTGTCATTATAAAAGGCACAATTAAGTCTAATAAAAAATATGGTCGAATTTCTACTAAATGGTATCTCAAGGTTACCCATATCCCAATTATCTTGGTATTAGTATTTGGACATAATCGAATTATTTTAATTTGAAGATGGGTATATATGCATATATATATTTGTATCTATATTTATTTATTCATCTATTAATTATTGATCTTATAATTATTATACATTATGTACATATATAAGTTTATATGTTTTTTTATTCTACTTGGTCACAACAAATTACTTGCTATCTCCCTACCTACTTCCTTCATAATAAGTTCTTTAATTCCATTTTTATGTTTTCTCACCAATCTATATCTATAAGCATGGTTTCCTTAACATTAACAGTGAAAATCATGGTTCCTTTATGTAACGTCGCAAAACCTACAACGCTATAACCTGCCACATGTCCCTAACCTCTGTTGACACGTCAGGTATAAATCTTAACTAAAATCTTCAAACAGTTACATTTTAATCTCTAAACGATTTCTCAAAATTTAATTCCCCAAATAATTGTAGTAATCTCCAAATAATTATCTCCATAAAATTTGCAACTTTAAAAAATAGATTCTAACAATTCTAACATAACTATAAAATGAAATTTACAAATTTTTTAAGTAAATATTTACAAATCATGTAATGAACTTTAATTTTCCTAAATTACATTCTAAGTTCACGATAAAGATTCTATTCGTCACTCCTTAACCTAGTAATATTGATGTCCTTAACCAAAGCAACCAAATTTTGAAAATTTCTATTAAGCACCTATACTTGAAAAATTAAAGATGGGATAAACCAAAGTCTAGAATGGAATATACAATCACATGTAAATCAGCAGTCATTCACAATTTCACATGCATCTTAAGGAGCAATAAATGAAGCATGCACTAGTTTATTATTTTTGTTCTTAATCAAATAACAATATAGAGGTACTTACGACCTCAGCACACATATATATAGTTTACTATATAGTATCGATGTTGAATCCTTCCTAATAACCTATGAACCAAGTATCTAAGAATCAATCTAAATTTACCTAAATCATTTTCAAGCGAGACTTCACTTGAGACAATATCACGTAAGGATCGTCAAGATATCACTCTAAGATCACCGGTTCTCCCAGTTCCTTAAGACCAATTAAACACACGCAGCACAAACAATTTAATGTCAATAATTTATTAAGTCCAGTTAATCTCTCTTTTTTAGGAAACACACATCACAAGTGAGTACCTCATACCTAGTTCAACTGCAACTCTAAAATCCAATTCTATCATACTCTTAAAACCAAACATTTAAAACAAACAACAAACCCAATCACCATCTTTCCTATATCACATCTCCATTAACTCATAACACCCTTAAGCTCTCTCTCTCTTTCAACTTAGACCCTTAAGGAAAATAAGGATCTATTCTTGTGGAAAATGTTTAAAACTGTTTATGTTGAATAAAATCAATATAGAAAAATATGTAATAAGAAATCAAGCATCGAAAACAAGTTTTAGAAACCAAGGAAAAGTGAATTGCGAGCTCACTATGGACCGCTGTAAACATGACAAGTAACTTGGTCTCAAAACACTAAATCAACATCATCCTCTACACTTAACCTCCCAACTTCCCTCTCTTTTAACTTAAGTCACTAAGAGATGCTAGAGTAAGAGGATAAAAGATTGCTTTAAAAGTTATTTGATTGTTAAAACAAGTTTAGAAAACATTTAGAAAGGTTTAAAAATGAAAAGACATATCTAGAAAACACCAACAAACAAGGGAAACATAGTTGCACATGTTAGGATACTTGCCACCCGAATGCTACATCACGAGATGTTTAGACACCAAGGATTTGGAAGCAATATGCTCCCTACTATCTAGATGCTGATGAGGGTAGCATCCAAATACTAGGTTGCAATCTACAAAATTTTATAGGCTGCAACAACGTTTCACCCCCATTTCTCAACCACCTTCTACCCAAACTCAAAAACTACCCTTCCTTTGTGTTTTCCAACCATTGACCTAACTTTATACCTCTCAAAACATCTACCAAACTCAATGTTACAATCAAATCTCACATAAAACTCTAAGATCCAACAATACATTAATGAAACAACAACACATAGATAGTTTAGACTATGATTCTTACTTTTAAGATTCGAAATTCTCACTTCATCACCTAAAATCTACTGTAGGACCCTCGATAAACCACCTAAATTTGTTTTTCATGATGCCATACAAAGAAAAACGAAATTTTATTAAAATTCTTTAATAAAAAGACATCCTTAATCCTTACCTTAATATCCTAATCTTGTTTAAACTCATTGTAATCTCCTCCTTGCTTTAAGATTCGTGTAAAAACCCCAACCAATAAGTGCAATACATGAGAGAGTTTACGAAAAGGGTTTTCAATGAGCTTTGCTAGGCTTTTATACTTAAGGTAGTAGAAATTTTCCTATACCTCAACTATCCTTACTACTTTTTATTAATAACATCTTATGTCCTTAATAAAAAAAAATTCAACATTTATTTATCTATGTTCCTTTATTATATTTCTTTATTGTTTCTTTTTGTTCATTGTATTAGGTTAAGTTTTGATTTTTATATTATAAATCATAATCCATCAAACTAAGGCTTTTTTATTAATTCTTATTTCTAGAATTTCCTTTATCTAAGTTCACAACAGCTCAATAGCACCATTGCTCTTCACCACTTGTTTTTTCTCTCACTCGTTAATTATCTTTCCCATAATAGTTTTACATACACACTTACAGTAATTTATGATTGAAAGTAAAGGTATCTAAGTAGATTTTAATTCATGGATTGATCCGTTTAATCCGTTTTTAAAACAGATTTAAACCAAATTTTTTTAGCCCATTTAACCCACAAACCAAAATAAATCAGTTTAGATCAACCCATTTAATGCATTTATACCTTTGATCTACAATCAAGCCGTTTAACTTACTTTTCAAACAAATTAAGACCAAAATTTTTTTATCCATTTAAAAGCAAACTAAATAAACATAACCCGTTTAATCTACAGGCCAAAATAGGCCGAACCAAATTGACCCTTTAATCCGTTTACACACCTCAAACTAAAACAGAAGAATATAGTGCTATTACTTTTTGTCCCAATTTAGTCTACATACATGGTTTACCAATATCTACAACTTGCGGCTACGTAAAATTGGTTTGTCACGGAACTTGGCTTTTATTCTCCCTATTTTAAAATAGTAACACGTCAACTACACTAGTGGTTGAAAAAATGGCAACTCCATGTTCCTACATGAAAATGTCTAACTCCATATTTAATTGAAACTTACCAGCAATAAGTTGACATTCGAATACCACTACTCCATTCTGCATTCAATATCAGTTTAACTTCTAGTCTTTTCTTCTTTTTTCTTTTTTCCTTTTTTTAATCATCTCATTTACCTTTTTTTTATCATTTATTTTCTAATAACTTAGCAGGATCAAGTTCACTTGCATCTCACCTATCCAAGTAAATAAAATGCCGCAACTAAACTGGATGTCTTGATTACCCGTTTCGTCATTCATTCGGTAAAGACTCATTCTACAATTTTATCAGTTTACAACCAGCAAGACTCTTACCTTGTCTTGGCTTTCAATTATCAATGGAACTTTTGATTAGTTGTGAGGTATATCAACTTACTACGGCGAGAGGGTACGCTCGGTCGGATAGTCCAATTGCGAATGAGTTACGAGCCGTGCCGACAGAATATATATTCTACATGTGACCTCCGAGCAGCACCCCCACGACCATGAGATGACCGGAAAAGGACAATGGAAATGTCAGGTTCTTTGTTTAAAGAATTGCGAACAAGTTCGAACTAAGAGCCAAAGCTTACCCTGGTCTTTCGTTCGTGTTGTCGAACTAAATATAGGAGTCGTCGGAACTTTACGTCGATGAAACGAAGTTTATCGGTTCTGTTTGTAGCATTCCAACGAGCGTATTCGTTGCCACAAAAATGGAAATGAGAATGAAAGAGACTAAGTAAGCGAATCAGGTTCAACTTGCGCAAGTGAGTTTAAAAGCTAGCGATCAAAGCTTACCTTAGTTCGAGTTTCATTGTCGGAGTGCGAGGCGATCATGTGTGCTGCCAAAGCTTGCTCGGTTTCTTGTCACCGGAGTGCGAGGCCATCGATTGCAAGCTGCTTCTATTCACTTAACTCATTACTTTGCTTTTTGTTGTTTGAAAAGGGAAAGTTGGCTAGAGATGAAAGGAGTCAAGCAGCGGCTGGTTAAAATGGAATTTAAAAAAAAAAAAAAAAGAAAAGGAGAAGAAAGCAACGAGGAAGACAATTTGTGGAACGAAGATGGACAGATGAGGCTAGGATGGAACTTCGTACTCCTATGTGGAAGATATTCAATGTTTTTGGCTTTTGTTCACGAGGAAAAGTGTACTTAGAGGGTACTTAGCTGATATGGAGTGGATTTTTAGGTAAATGAAGTACATAGGTGGCATCTGCCGTAGGATTTACCTAGTTTAATTAGTTAGGATCTTGGTTGAGCTAACTAATTGAGTTTAACCCTTAGTTATCAATAGATTGGGCTTGGGGTCGTGGAGAGTTTGGTCTTAGGCAAAGGAAGCTAAGATATGCAGTGTGGGGTTGGGCTTTTGGCTTAGGCTCATGAGTCCTATATAGCCACATGATAATTAGGAGTCAGTGGTTAATCTAAAATCTTATAGCGCTATAATTAGAATTTAACTTACAAGCATCTAGTCTTTTTATTATTTTATTATCTTTAGTTATAATTACTACTACTACAAATACTACTCCCCTTTTCATTTCATGATGACAAATATATATATATATATATATTTGAACTTAAGGGTTTTAAGTATTTCTTATTGCAAGGTTAGAGTAAATAGTAGATTTTATTTTCTTAATATCATGTAAAATTTTCAAAAGTTACATCCTATCTTCCCTTAGCTACTCTCGCTTATTACCTCATGATTTTTAGATATATGTATATACTAATATATACGTATAAATACACTCTAAGTCTAACTCTGATAATACTTAGAACTATCACGTCTCGAGAGGTAATCTTAACATGTCACGTCCTAAGGGATGGTCTTCACATGACAGCTTATATGCACTCAGAAATCCAAGAGATTTTACTTATATACCTACTTAGATTTGTAGGACATAAACTTAGGTAAGGATCGGTTTCGAACTACAAACCATCCCGATCCGAAAGTAGGCAGGCCAAACTGTCAGGTTTTAAGGGTTTAAGCGATTTAAAAGAGTGGAATAACTTGAATCGGCAGGTCACGAACTGCTGAGTCAACCCCGACCCGCCATTGAAAGGGAAGGTTGACCTGATCGGTTCATACCCTTAAAAAAAAAAAAGAAAAATAAAGAGAAAAGAGAAATCATTAAATCGAAAAAAATACTTTAATAATATATAATAAGTTACTACATATCAAAACTACTTTATTTATGATGATAAATGACAATTTTTTTAACAATAATATCATTAAATAAATGATAAATGACTAATCATAAATTAATTATGTGTTAAGGATAAATAAAAAATTTAATTTTAGTTAATATAAGTATTTTTTGTAAAACTTATCAAATGTTAAGAACTTGAATATGAGAAAAAAAATAAAATTTGAGGAAAAAAAATAAAAAATCAAAATTGCATTAAATCGGAAATTAATAAAAAAAATTAAAAATTATTAATGAATTAATATACTTAAAAAAAAAAGAAAAAGGAGATCACATTATTAGAAATTATTAATATATTAATAAAAGAAATTAATAAAAATTTTAAATATTAAAAAAAAAAACGATTTAAGGACTTTAAACCGGCTCGGAATCACCAGCTCACAAGTCGGTTGCGATTTATCGTATCATCAATCTGTGAACCAACGGTTTAAAGCTGGTTCCGACTCGGTTCCAAATCGTGCCTAGGTTTAGTAAGACACATACTAGACGTTTATTACATCAAGTTACTTCTAGAATTTGTAAATTCTGCATAGTAACTAAATTATGGATAACTAAATAAATAATTTAAAGGTAAACATCTCAAAATAAACATTTATTATACATAACACAGAAGTTCGAGTACAACTAACCATTAGACCATATAAGGTCTATTAAGTTTATAACATTGTCTCACATTTCTCGAAATATCCTAAACCTAAAACTTTGGACTAGGTACTCATATAGGATAGATTGGGTATCGATGCTTGCATAAACAAACTGTAGGGGAGGGTGAGCAAACCACAGCTTAATAAAATTCCCCTTTCATAAGATGCTTTCAAGTAAAAAATCAAGTAAGTTATCATATAATTAAGTGCAATGCAATTAATCAAGCGTATGGATGGAACAACCTATATGGTAATTGGTATCCATATAGAGAGAAGAGTTTACTCCTTCTGCAATTGTAGGTTAGGAACTAATAACAACCTTATATGGACAAAATTAGTATCATCCTCAGGTGCCAATGTCTCTCTTAATTTTAGATAAGTAGTTTTGAGAAAAATAGTATTCTAATTCGCGTCTTAAAAGGATGCATACAAGTTTTAAAATAACATAAAATTAAAAGAGACCCAACTGTGTGGCACTGACGACAACCATAGCCTAAAGCATTAAATCTCCATGGCTAAGCCCCAATCACAGGGCGGCACTTCTCACTACCAATTAGTTTTCATGTAGTCAAAGTAGGTTTCGCATGAGATCTCAATAACAATCCCCTTATAAAAAGAAACAAACACATATGAGCACCGCATTGCCCCCACATACCAGTAGGTAATGATGATAGCTTCTATGAATTATGCAATGTATATCCAATTAATTATAAGCCAAATATAATTAGGTTCATATTAATTTAAACGACTAAAAAAGTATCACAAACCATCAATAGATAAGTAATACAGGCAAATAATTCAAACCATAATTTAATATTGAAACATTAAGAGTTTGGCAACCAAGTCAACCAAAAACACCACACATGCCCAACCCATATATTATCCCCAAGCACTTGACAATTTTTATATTATACTAGAAACTAATATGCTACACTACAACCACAGGCAATATGGTAATCATAAAAGGTAACTTACCTAAATACATTCATGGTCAATCATAGTAGTCATTGGCTAAAGTCTCAAAAGTGAGATCTCCAAATTTGTAAGCTAGGTCACCTAAAAAAAATAATTAGTTAAAACGTCAAATTAGACATACTAATCTTAGCTATCATTACATGTCTAGCCCTTTAGTTGTATTAAAGCATTTTTCTTATCTATTTATTTTCTAAGTTAGATACAATCTATTATTTATGTAAAAAGGGTATTAATCTACTCGTCCTTTAATATATATATATATATATATATATATATATATATAATCCACGAATCTACATCAAAATATATGTGTATGTATTTTACTATACATGTAATAAGACATATATGCATTAGTATAACTTGGCTAAACAATAATTACTTTATTATTATTATTATGATTTTAATATCCATTTGCATTTAACTATTATCTATGTCCTGGTGTTTGCTATTCCATGTTCATACATGGAAAACACATAAATGTCCACGTTTATATATTCTAGAAGAGGGATATATATATGTGAAGATCTATATATATATATATTGTATGTTTATATTTGTTTTTATAGAAATCAAGATAAAGTATAGGTGTCATGTTCGTGCAATAACATATTAGCATATATGTAATTTTGAATAGAAGCATAGCTCGCTAGTTTAACATAAACAAATGAGTAGTCTATATATATATATATATATATATATATTTGCATATACACATCTATTTACAAGCACATAAGAATATGCATATACATGTATTCGTATATATTTACATAGATGTTTACATGTACATATTTTTATACTTATATCAGTCCATACATCTTAAAAGAAGTGTGCCTATATTCACGAACTCTATTGGTATTTTTGAAAAAAGATAAATTTTTTTTTTTAAATTGATGTTTTGATACTCTTACAATTCTCATGGTTGCTATTCTAAGGATTATAGAGATCGACAATGTCTCAAAAATTTAACATGCAACTAAATATGTGATTGGAATATCTACTGGAACTATCTTCGATGTGGGGTTCAATATATGTTTTAAAGTGTTCAACAAAACCAAGGTACGATTCTTGTCGTGACTGTTTAAAGAAGGATAAAGTTGTATTAGTGTTGTAGAGTTCAAATTTTAAGATAGCCAAATTTAATTTGTTTAAAAGGAAAAACAAATGTAAAAACGTGTATGCCATATTCATAGTGGATACGTGGTGGTGTTAAACCTTAGACAATGATATATTTATCGAATGTATAATGACACGTGAGTTTAGTGAAATATAGCACTACTCTTTTAACTCCACAAGGATTTTTACTAGAACAAAAGATGGCAACCGATGTAGTTTAAAGCTTTCTTGAGGGGTCGCAGGATAGAGGGTGGGGTGTGAATTATGATGTAGTCTTGACAACAACATTTTTAAAGTGCAAGTGGTGGTTTTAGTATAACCTATAGATTATTCTTAAAGGAAATGTAGGTGTTAGGGGTGTATGTATGTATACATATATATATATATATATATATATAGGTGTGTGTGTATGGTGTAAGTGTTTGTATATTAAATAGAAAATGATATTTAGATGTGCTTTTTAAATAGGAAATGGATAGTATTTTAGGTAAAGTTGTAAATTCAATTGTTGAGATTGTCTTAATTTTTTAATTATTAAATGATATCATTATGATGTCATCTTTTTCCTTACAATATTAATAATTAATTATACATGCTTACATTTTAAGGTAATAACTTTACCAAAGTAATTTTGCAGAATCCAAATCCTTTTAAATATAAGGTATTTAATACCTAAGTAGTGTTTGTTATGTTAAGTGCAACTTGTCCTTAATGAAACAGTAACTTGCACTTGAAGAAAAAAGAATGAAGAAGATGATATGGGGCCTAAGAAGAAAAGGGGATCTTTGTCTTATTTGGTAGAAAGTTGAAGTCTAACAATCTATGATAAAAATGGTTAGTCTACCTAAGCATTTTTGTACCATTATCCTTGCAAGTAAAAAAAAAAAAAAAACCAGGAGTAATCATTGTTTGAGATTTTCACCAACCACATAAAGTTGTATGCATGAAAGGGCAATTTGTCAAGTTGAATGAGATGTTATCTTTTGGTCCTTCACCTTCCATCCATGCGTAGTACATACTTGAACATACTATGGCCGTTAATTAGGCTCACCAAGTTAGGCTCAAATTAGTTCAATTCCTCTTAGGTTGGTTTATTTTCATGGTGGGTTTAAATTTTAAAGTCTACTTATGAAAAATTTCCAAAATATCCCACTTTTCTCATTTTGTCTCTTATTTTAATTTAAACTCATACCAGTGAGCACTATACATACATACATATATGTATCTATGTAGGATCTTGCCTTAGTAAATTTCTTTTATTTCTAATTGTTATATCATAGTACATTCTCAAATTTTATTCCTTGGCTCTTATTTTTATTATTATTATTAAAATTTTCAGGATTCACATTCGTTAAATAGACTATGCATGACAATTTATGATGTTAAAAAATTTTAATTAATAATTTTAATACCCCTTTCAATTGATTATATATGCAAATATAATAAGTTCCTATTATAATAATTATTTACATTGCAAATAAAAAAAAACATATACATATAACTTATACATGAACTATCCACTATCTTATATATGAATAGTATATAATCATAAATGCATAAATTAATATTATAGTATAAATAATTGTCATGTTCCAAGAGTGGTAAAGTCATAACATTTTTATCTTATACAAAAATCAATAACAAAAGCTAACTACTCGGCTACTATTATAGACTTGTTATACATAAATGCATGAAAGGACCAAATCCCTTGAATTTTTTTTTTTGTATGTATATATATATATATACATATGAAAAAATTGATATAAAATTTAAAATAAAAAATCATATTTGTCATGAGTGGTAACATAGCAAAATGAGTTCCACATACAACTTATAGGTTGCAGGTTCAAAGTATATTATTATCATTTTTTACCATCCATCATCTCTTGGTTTTCTCGTCATCAATAATTACATAGATATTCAAAGAGCTTCAAGGGTAGCATTATATTATTTTATTTGTTTTTCTTTGCATGTACTATTTAAGCTTTTTTTTTTAAATCAATTAATAACTAATTAGCATAGGAAAGGAAATTTCATGGTATAACATTAGTAATTTTTTAGATATCATTAAATAGCACATATTGATCTAAGGGTTGAAAGAGCTCATATCCTGCCAAAATTTTGTATAATATTTCACTAGTTAGTATTTTAAAAAATTTATCAATCTTCTTAAAAAATATATAATTTTATAAATTATTAATTAGGAAATATTCCCCAATATATATATATATATATATATAAAGCAATTTCTTAAAACATCTTATGAAAACATTTATTTATATATATTTATTTATTCATATTTATATTTATAAGTCATTGTGATTTTTTTCCCCTTTTACAATACAGTTTATGATATTATTGACCTTATTTTCACATTTTCAATAAAGAAATATCTTATAAATATTACAAACATCATGGAATATCTTGTAAATATGACGAGCAGTTGACATATTACAATAGCATTATGTATGTGGTATCTTAGTGAGTGTTCAAGCACCTATTGAAAAATTATCTTTTGTATGATTAGGACTTCGATAATTATTTTTCATGATATTATATGTTTTAGTTTATTATATTTTTAATAACTAAAAATCCTACAATACGTATTGTGATTATAAGAAAAAATTAATTTATTTTACGAATAAATCTAACGAAGACATAAAAATGGGAAAGCTTTACTCCCTTCCTCCTTCCCTTACAACTAAACTACTTTGAAGCATCTTCACTATAGTATATAAAGTAAAATAGATATATTTAATCTGTATATTTCTTTTGAAAAATAAAAATTTGATTCATATTTTAAAATATAGAAATTTACATAGAGTTTTTATATAAGAAAACCTATAAAAGAATTCCCAAATTCTCATTTACAATAAATAAAATACTACATGTTAGTTTTAGTCATACAAATTAACCTATAAAAGAATTTTCAAATTCTCGTTTACAATAAATAAAATACTACAAGTTAGTTTTAGTCATACAAATAACCCATTTGATTCTAAAATAAAAAACAAACAAGATGTTCCAAATCCATTTGCTACTTGTTCCAAAACCTTTGCCCATCTTTCTATACGTCCGGGGAAGGGGGGTTGTAGGTGTTGGTTGATCTTAGTATTTATCTTCTATAACATACAAGGAACTATATAAATATAAGCAACCACTGTCAATAAGGGGACAGAAGCGGAAGTATACATAACATACCAAACAAGCAGGTTGCTAATGAGTTAGTTAAATGTAATGTTATCCAATCAAATCAAACATATGTCATCTGTAAGACGTTGTTTGGTCCATTAAGAAATTAAAGAAATTATGCCCACTTTAAATCGAGTTGAGGAGTTTTAATGCAATGGAGGCTTGTCTTATAACAAATCATGATCGAACCAAAGTTTGTGTGATGAAGCTTACTCTTCTCAAGACCTCTTTAAATCAACGTCCTCAACCTTACTACAATCTCCTCTCCTGTTACTTAATTCAACTTTAAAGGCAGGAAAAAGATAATTTTAGTTACCTTGTCAAAGGGTTGGTGTATAGTCCTAACCGTTCTTTTAATGGGTTACAATGTATATCCACTTAGTGTTCAAGTCTAAATTTAGCATAGTTTGTTTTAATAATGACCATGTAAACACTCAAAATTAAGAAACAAAGCACAAAAAGGTAATCACAACATATAATATAGCTACCAAAATAGCACAACAGTTTTCAAGTACACACATCGTATGTGTATAATCAACTACTTTATAAGCAAAAACAAGCATATATCTCAACCGCCAAATACTTTTATATAGTACTTAAAAATGCTTTTAAACATTGATCCCACTTATTTGGATTTGCAATTACTCTTATAAGTTAGAAATTTTTATCTTTTTGTCCTTAACAATCCCTATATTATAAATTATATTTCAATTTCCAAACAATTCATTAAAGTAATGGTGATTTAATGGTTATATTTTTTATTAGGCTTATCGTTCTTTTAGTATTCATTAAGTACTTATTATGGGTATTAAATATTATTACTTATATATAGGTTATTTAGACCTTCTACTTAATCTTCTACTAGGGTTTTTTAGGCTTATAGTACCTTGAACGTAACCTTCTACTAAGGTATTTATCTTTATTCCTTGCTTTTAGGACCTTTTAGACTAGCTTCTATTAGTGTTGTACTTTATATTCTTTATTGTGGAACTTTCTACACAATCTTTTACATAAATTTAGGTTAAAATTTTATATTAGAACACTATCTACTAAAGTTTCTACTACTATATTTAAAGTCAACTTAATTAGGAACAGTTCTATTTTACCTTCTTCATGTCACTAGCTTACTCTACGATATCCACAAAATCTTCTACATCTATGAGGTCAACTTCATTCCATAAAAACTCCATATTTTACACATTTTTTCACTTTGTTCAAATCTAACCTTGTCAGAATCCCTCTAATATCAACTTGCATGACTTAAAACTCATCAAGACTGATCATGCATTGCTCATAAATTTAACCAAAAATGATTTTGAACATAACTAATTAACAAAAATACCTAAGATTCATAATTTTGACAAGGAAACATGGGTTTAAGGCAAAAACTAAACATGTATAGTAACTAATCTCTTTTTTATATTACTGATTATTCGAGGTTTTTCAACAAAAATAATTAATTCATCAATTTAATAGAAATTAAAATTAGTAATTAAGGGAGAACCATCAAATCTAACCTTAGAAAACCTGTCTTTTTTATAAAATTCAATATTTTCTTCTTAAAAATTTAGATCAACGTACTATTTTCCAAAAACTAAAAATTAACCCTAATCAAATGAGAAGTTTTTTGAAAAATGTTTAAATAGCAATTATCTATATGTTATAAGGTATTTATAGGGAAATTTTGTAAAAGAAATTACATAATTTAGACTTTTGAAAATTAAATTGAAGTTTTGTTCTAAAAGTTACATTTCTTAAGGGTAATATACGAAATGAAATGTTTTTGTAAAAATTTTTTTTTACATGAATATATACTTAAAATATTATCAAATAAAATTTCCATATTTTTAGATGAAATTTGGTATTTTTAATAATTTAGGAAAAATTGACTAGAAACTGGAACTCACTAGCGCATGCATCTCTAGTTGCTGGTAATAGTAAGGCTATTATTGGTAGGGCTGGGCATGGTATGCTCCTTTGAGCACCAATGACGAAGCGAAGTTAGGTCATTATTTTCCTTAGGAACTTTGTACTTGTAGATTACTATCTAACTTTTGTAATTTTTCCTATTTCCTTAGAAAAATCCTCTAAATTAACATAATTTTTTCTTTAGATGTTTGAGAGTTCAAAGGGTAGAATTAATGATACTCTACTGTTTTTATAGTATTTAGTTAGTGGATCAAGTTAAGGCATGAGTTACATGTATCTAATTTACTCATGCTCTTTTTTTACTTGTAATTTTTGTCTACTTGAGCCATGGGCTCAAATCCATAGATTTTCAAAACCATGAGCTTATAGTCCATCGTTTTTGGAAAACTATTAGCCTCATTCGTGGTTTATAAAAAACCTTTCACAATTAGTTTATTATTTATTCAATTAAACATTAACATGTTATATATTGTATTTTATGTTTAGGTTAGTTGTTAATTATATGTATGCATAGCCTCTACTCAACCTTCTATCTATATTAAACTTAACTAGTAACTAACTATGCATTATTATTTTTAATTATTTTTCATGGCATTTGTTAATTAATTTATTTAGTTAATTTATTTATAAGATCCTACTAAATTTGGAATCACAGATTTTGCAATTCCAGAAATTAATAAATGAATATGATAGTTTTATCATTTTTTCTTACGTAAATATTTTATGAGAAAATTATACTAAAATGTATCAATATTTAGGAGTAGGTTCAAATATAAATCAACGTTTTTAAAAGTTCAAATAAGAGATTAATACTTTAGTAATTAGTTAAAATAAGATATCAACATTATAAAATCGTTAACTATAGATGATATAGTCATTATTTGCTACATGGCACTTATTCAACAAACACATGGCGTTGATATGTATAAATAAATATAAAAAATGAAAAAATATATAAATAAAAAAAGTAAAGAAAATTTTGAAAGAAATAAAAACAAAATAAAAATAGAAAAAAAAATTTTAACTAAAAGAATAGATTGTCGCGCTTAGAAAGTTATTAAGTCGTAACAATCTGCTATGTATATCAATTTTATACTAGAAATTATCTTGTCAATCGCTAACATAACCTTGACACACATAAAGCTCACATGACAAGCCGCTTTAAAGCATTTATAATTCCACAAATGTACTAATATTTATATCAATAACAAACTTATATTTACAATAAATAGAGGTACATAGTATTTATAAAAGTATATCATACATTTCATAACTCAAAAGTAGAGATCCTACTAGATCACTTAAGAGACCTGGATGATCCTAATAAACCAAAAAGTTCCACAAATATAGTTCAGCATCAATTCCTTCTCACTCAAGCCCCAGTTACATCCTTTGCACACCTGGTGACAATCGTCCAGTGGCATAATTAATCAAAACTTACAAGAAAATTTATAGGAGAGTAAGCAAATCACAATTTGATAAGGAGCTGGAGGCAAAAAACATATATAAGTTAAGTAAAGTAGGCAAGCTATCAAACAATTATTATGTGCAATGCATGAACAAGAAATGTGTTAGTCGAACGACATCATTCGGTCCGTTGTAAAATTAGAGAAATTATACTCGCTTTTACCTAGGTTGAGGAGTTGCGATATGATGACTACAATGCCAATCGAAAAGGCTATAATGCCTTGTCACAATCAATTCTAAGTTTATGTAATGGAGACTTTTACTTCTCTTATGACTACCTTTGAATCGATATCCCCACTTTACTGCGACCTTCTCTAGTGTCACTTAGTTCAATTAAAGGGCTGCGAAACGCTAGCTCATTGCACCTCGTTAAAGGTGTCGAAATTTAGCCAAAGAAAAACTTGATCGTCCTTAGTGAGATGTAATGCATTTTCTTTTATAGTTTTAATTTGTATCCATATTAGTCCAGTGAAGGGTGATCGACTCATTTGTACCATACCACATAAAGTTAAGTAACACAACCAAACATGTAGCTCAACCGCCAAATATGTACCTTAGCTACCAATCAATACTTTAGTAATTAAGCATAAGCATAGCTTGCGCATAAAAAATTACTTATAACCATGAGTGAGCATATACTCAAATCTTCATAAATCCCACTTACTTATATAGATGCTCATTCCAATAGGTCGATAACGTCGAACTCTCAATTACTTGGAAATTTTATATATCAAAACTTAGATTTAATTTTCGTAAGATTTATGAAAACATTAGGGTTTTATCTAATTTTTTGTATTATTGTATAACTCGGTTGAAATGCCATTTATATAGTTAATAAAGTTACATATAGATACACACACACACATATACATATTTTATACACTTAAGCTATTTTAGAATCTCGATATCCTTTCTTTATTATACTTTATCTACTATAGACACACACATACACGTACACATATTTAAAGTATATTATTCCTATATTATGAAATATATATATATACGTAATTATAATATTATGTGTTTTATATTGTTTCTATTGTATTGAAACGTAGACTTTATTGGTCCAATCACATTATGATTACAGAAAGGTCGTTGTAATACAATGGTTTTCGTAATATAATAGAAAATAGAAATTTCATTACCTAAAGTTATCCAATTTTAATAAAACCAGTATCATTAAGTTTGTATTAACTTGATGATATATATTATGAGTTATTTTCAAAAAAATAATTCTAAAGGATAATTTTAACTCTAATGTACATATACATTCATACAATAAATAATATCATATTTATATAATACTATTTAGATAAAATATATTTTTACATCATTTTTCTTATAAATCATGATAAAAGCATGTATACCCATCCATAGCACATATATACCATAACCCAAGCTAAATAATATTATAGAATACACTAAAAACAACTTATTACTTTATCTAATTAGATTCATTATAGTGATGAACTTATCAAATAATTAACATATATTAGCTTAATATTGCTAAAAATATGTCCTGATTAGTAATTTGAGCTGTTTAATTAGGAAAATTCACAATAAATAGGAAGAATCAGTAAATAATTCTACAAAAATTCTTGTAAACTAAAAAAAATATATGGAATTTAACCAATAACTTTTTTATGCAAATGTGATTATTGTCTAATTAGGCAAAATTACATTTTTGCTCTTAAATTAGGATTAATTAAGCAAATAATATCATTTACATGTAAAATAATTTCCAACATGTCTTGACATTAATACAAGTGTCTAGAAAATCATAAAGTACCATTTTCACTAATTATTTTATAAAATCAATTTAATTTTATTGATTTTTAGGTTAAAAATATAATAAATATTAAACATATATAAAATTGAAATTAGGCTACATATTATTAAACAAGATGTAACAAGGATTTGGCATAAAATTTTTGAGCTTAAAACAATGTCATTTAATATATTTATTTATGAATTAAAAATTAGATTGAATTGTGCAATTTTTTTAAGGAAGAATATAAAATACTTAAAATTTCATTAAAATGAAATTATAACATGAAATATCCTAAAAATAACTTAGGAATAAATTTTTTTTTTCATAATTTTCCAAAGTTATTTAGTATTTTTAGAAAATTAGTGAAAAATAGATAGAATCATAGACCTAGTACTTATTAGAGTTCTAGTGATCGGATAGTAGTGGAGTTATGTTGGTAATATTGGGTGATCGATGCTTTGCTAAGGGTTGACGGGGTTTCACAGCAGGTAGTGGTTCGAGTTAGGAGTCATCTTAATGGCTTGTTTTGTTTTTCTAAATTTTTTCTATATATTTTTCCGAATTTTTCTTAGGTGCTATAAGGTTTCAAAATGTGTAAAATGAAGTCTTAGTGTCTTATTTATACTAATTTAGGTTAGCAAAAAATTTCCTTGAAGATTAAGTAATTTATTTGCTTTTTCTTCACCAATTTCCAAGGTAGAGGTAGCTTTTGCTCTTGAATTCTGCTTTTGCTCTTGAATTCTACTTTTGATTCATCACATATTTGTTATTGCAGCTTTTCACGGTGACTCTAGTAATTTCCTAAGTTGTTTGGATGAGTTTCGGTTATTTTTTAATGTGTTTTTAATATTTAAGATACAAAATATTAATGTTTAGAAGTTTTGTTAATATATGTGTATAAATCTTATATAAATGATACAAGCAGTGACTAATTACCTAATGTTATTAATATTTAGGATATATTTTCTTATTAATTTTTCAAATTTATTACTTATATTATACATTTTTAGAGATTTCGGGTTAATTTACAATTATAATTATTGAATATATTTGTAAGTATATGTATATATTTCATATATTATTTTAGGTTATATTATTCACTTTATAGCTTAAATAATTTATCTATAATGCTTGGTTATACTTCGGGGTTTGAATTTATGGGTTTCGATAGGTTTTATAATATATTAGATAATTATAATTTTAAAGCTAAAATTAGGATTTTGTTAAATTATTTTTAAAATTTAACTTTATCAAGTTACTTCCACTAACTTTTGTGAGCTTGTCGTAAAATCTAGGTTTAATGAAACAAGTTTTTCTAAAAACCCTAAATTTAGGTATAGGTGTCCTAAATGTAATTTTAAAGGCTCACATATATAATAATATTAATAATAATAAGTATTTATAAAATCATAATATTACAATTATATAACCTTAATATTTATTTACATAATTAATTAAAAATTGATAAAAATTTTTATAAAAGGAAAAACAAATAAAAATTTTTTAAAAAAAGAAACCAACTACCTTAAGATTCGATTGCTCTTCTCTTGGTGGGTCATTTGATTTACTAAATGGCCATACGTAGTGGCCCACTTAGGTGGCCATCGATAGTTGAACTTAAAAAAAAAATAAATAAAAAACAAAGGAAATTTGATCTGATCACGTGATCTAATTATGACTTGATAGGATTTATTATTCTATTTATTTATTTTTTATTGGTCGCTTAATAGATTGGACGACTCACTTTTCTGTATGAGCCATGACCTACTAAGTAATATGCTGGCTAACTTGGCTACTCAAGGCCAAGGGTAGCTAGTTCATTTTTTTTCCTTCATTTTTTCTTTTTTATTATTTTTTTATTTTTAGTTAAATTTTTAAGTCAAATATATATATATATAGCATTTAATATATTACATAAAGTTTTTTTATTTCCTTTTTTACTCTTTTCAGATGTATATATTTTTTAGATATTTTTATTTTTTTAATTTTATTATTTTTAAATTTTTTATATATTTGGATTTAAATATATACATAGATATTACGTAAGTGCCATATTACCTCCATATATGCACTACGTAGTATTAAACTGTCTCTTCACTTATAGTTAATGTCCTTATAATGGTGATCCTTTATTTTAATTATCTATTAAAACATTAATATATTATTTAAACTTTTGAAAATATTAATCTCTATTTAAATTTACCTTCAAACAGTGATATCTATAATTATAATTCTCCCAATATTTCATTATCTCATTTCTAAAGTTCATGGGACACTTTGACTAAGTTTTGTGATCTTGTTGTGAATTCTGGGTCTATTTACAAAACTTTGAGGGTACCTTAAATTTGAGAGCTCAGAATCCTATGATTGTACTTGTTAATTAATTTTGTTTATGTATTATCACTATTATTATTTCTAAATGTCGTTTTTGTCAAGCTTGGTTTTTTCTTTCCAGTTCTTTTTGAATTAATCTTCTTTAAAATGACCAGTATTAGATCTTATTAGTTTAATATTGACCATCGATTAGGATTTAAAAAAAAATTATTTATTTTTTTATCTTGAAAACGCTTTGAAGTTACCACCCAATCGGAGTAGGAAAAAACAGTTAAGTTATAACCGGTAAGGTAGATTGATCATAACTTAGATATTGGTCTAACAAGAAAACTAATTTTTAAAACTAGAGATTTAGATTTAGGGGTTATCCTATTAAACCCTAAACGATGTGTCCCGTGATATGGCAATGAACATTTTGCATCTTTCATGGATTGAACTCAGGATTTCCAATGCAATATTAAGTCAAAGTGTTTATTTAGCTGGGTTATTAGTTTTTCCATATTCAAAATTGTACTTATGAATTAGGTTAACTTAGGCCAGATTCAAATATAAGTCTAGGATAAACGATCCTTTCTTTATTTTATCTAAATTAAAAAATTATATTTTACTAAATTATCTAAAAGATTTATTATTTTCTAAATCTTATATTTTTTGTATTTTTCTAAATTTTAAAATTTTGTGATTTTTTCTAAATTTTTTTTTGCTTTTCTTAAATCTTCTAGATTTTTTTGGTTTCTTTAAATTTTCTACTTTTTTTATATTTTTCTAAATTTTTTATTTTTTTGGCTTTTTTCTTATTTTTGTATCTTTTTAGAATTTCATATTTTTGGGGTTTTCTTTAATTTTCTATCTTTTTAAATTTTTCTTAATTTAGAACTCTTTAACCTATTCTAAAAATTAAAAAATAAAAAGGAACAAAAATAAAGTGTTTACAGTTTTATATTATTTTCTTAAAAATTAATTTATATCCAAGATCTTGTTAATTTAAATCTCAAGTTTTATGGTTTTCATGTGTTGATATGTAATGGTTAATTCTCAAAATTTTAACTTTTAATTTACATTAATATTTATTATTCTATTTTGAATACCTAAATTTTTTTAGTCACTTTAACTAGTTTGCAACCCTTAACGTGTATTGCTAGTTATAATAAGAGATTTTAAAAAAATGTCTACGTCTTTAGCACTAGAGTAGGGTTTTATTTATAAAAGCGCGGGTCTCAGAATAAAAGATATCAATATATTGATTATATTGAAGGCAAAAGAAAAAATATATCCGAATATCATTGTAATAAGATGCATATTATTTATGTAATTTCAATAACCATAGCAATTTCTGTTGAAAAGCGGGGAGATGAGGAGGAAAAAAGACGCCACGAAAGAAAATTCCTCATCCAAATTTCAAATTCCTTTGTTAAGGAAATCCTTTGATACAAAATCAATAAGAAAAATAAAATTAATAAGCTCTTCTGCCTAGTCGGCGAAGCTATAGGGGCAAAAGAAACCTCTCTCTCTCTCTCTCTCTGTCTCTGCCAACGTTTCCTTGCAATTTAAAGTGTAAGTGCTGAGTAATGGAAGAAGATCGTTCTAGAGGCAAGCGTCCTTTCTTAGAAGACGATTCTAATTCATCTAAGCCTCCTCCGTAAGTATTCACAACCTCTCATCTATCTCATTAGCTTGTTGATTTCTTTTTTATTAATTTTATACTTTAGGGTTTATTCGTGCAATAAATTGTAATCTTATAACTATCGCTAGTGAAATACGGGTTGGAATTAAACTAAACAACATGTTAAAGTACATAGAGAATTCGTATATCTTTTTTGTTTCTCGAAATGTTCTTTTCCCTGATGAACAGGAATATATTCGTTTTATGGCATTTCTTTTGTGAGGAATTAAGATACAGATTTTCCGTAATCTTGTTATAGGGTGTTTCTATCTAAAACCAGTAGAAAATATTCAATTTTTAGTGGATTTTGTAGTTGTACTTTTTTTATTTTTTAATGTATGTAGAGCTTGTTCAATAATTAATCTCTTTCATATTATTTAATGTTGTGATTTACTTCATTTTATTGGGAACGGAATTCTCAATCTTTTGTAGAATTACGGGCTTTTGTAGCTAAGGTCAATAATTGGCGTCTTGTACAGTTATATTTGCTCTATCCAAAACTACAACATTCTAACTCACTTATTTGTTCCCATGTCATTATTGTTGGTCATGTTACATATGAGTTTTACTATTTGGCTAGTGCAACTGTCAGTAAACCTGGGGAAATATTAACAACAATTACACAGAACGGTGGTGCATTTTCTAAATCATTGGGGAGAGGGGGGTGGGGTGGGGTAGGTGGAGTGGGCGTGGGGGTTGGAATCCAGGACTCCTTCATAGTTGATGGATCCTTCTGAACTTTCTGTAAATCTATTTCTTGTGAACTTCTTGATTTGAGCAAATTATGGTAAATGCTCCTTCATTTTGGAATTGGTATGTTATATGGTCTAAACGGAGCTTTGTGGTTTGTGCCTGGTTAGGCAAAAGAGGGTTCGGTTTCCAAAAGGCAAGAAGTTGAAGGATGGGGATGAAGCGAAAATAAAACGTTCTATAGTGGAAGATGAGGGTCCAGTTGACTTGACAGATCCACGCCTTGCTTCAAAAGAGCGAGCTAAGCGACGCAGTCAATTCACTTCTCAACTGTTTGTTGATGATGATAAAGCCACTGCTGAATTGACTTATGAGGTCTGGTTAATCAATATTAAATTGTTTGTATCCTATTGATTCTTGAATGACTTGGGAATGCATGGTTGCGTCTTCTCTTATTAGGTGACCATAAGCATGCTTGCTTATGGGTTGAATTAAGGTCCTCTCAGATAGATCATTCTGAAATATTTTTAGGAATTTGATGCTCAATTACTTTGGTTCGTGAACGAACCATCATATTCTTAACTTTTATGTTTTTACAGTTAAAATTCTTGTCGTAGGGTGAATTAAGCCACTTGATATCTGTAATTTATTGAACAGAGTTTTTCTTGGTGGGAAGAGGGCAGAGAAAATTCGCCTCAGTTTTGGATATGTATATCTGTCAATAATAAGTACCTTTCCCAATAGGAAAAATCAAGAATGACATTCCGTGTCTTAATACATCCATCTTTCAGGAAGTGCATGATACAGCCTTGCTCAATGGGCAGTCAACTAGATCTTAAGTTAGTTTCTTTCCCACCACCACCCAAATTCTAATAGTAACATTTTTATTAGACTTGGGAGGAGAAAAATTAATTGCATTTATATTTGATATTCATCTTGGTAATCTTGTCATAATATTGTGACGAAATTGATTTTGACCATGATGTGAATTCGTGGTATGGATATTTTCATATACAAATTTCTGTTTTCCTTTTCTAGGTCTTAGGATCTTATCCATCGAGGGCAAGAAGTGTACTGGGATATGCTGATATCTAATGCTTATTGCATGTTAAAGGGCATGGGCTAGCTCATGTCCCATATTTAGAACTATGCTTTGATGGTAATTCTGTCTCAAGTAATATTTGCTTAAGGAAAAAGGTTCAATACATATATGGTACTCTGCACACTTCTTGCTTTTGACATCTTGATAATTAATATATAAATCTGTGCCTCTTTCAACAAATTTAAGCAATTAGATTTTTTGATCATGATGCAAGGTTTTAAGATGGTTTCAGACCAGTGAGGTTTTAAGATTACGGCACTGCATTGTCCCTGTTTGATTTAATTTCATTCAACAAGTTGTATGTCATACATATGAATTTGTTGTGGAAATATAAGAGTGTGATCAGTCTCATACCTTTGTTACTTGAAATTGCATAAGAGTGTGATCAATATCATATCTTTGTTACTTGAAAATGCTGCTTTGCTATGTGTTATGGTGTTTAGAGGCTGCTTATTTGATCATAGAGTTGTTAATGAAATACAGTTCAGATCTGTCTTTGTTAGATAAAGTGCCTTATATTTTTTTCCCTCTCGTTATTTGCTTTAATAATGCCAGTATCTTTTCAAGGTGATCTGCACTACAAGTCTGACTAGATTAATATCAGTCTCTTATCATTCAACCAGTTAACAAGTTGAATAATCAGGAAAATTGATGATATTTCTTTCTTTTTCATGATCTTTTTCCAGGATGATGAGAATTTTGTTGAAGATGGGATCCAAATAGATCCTTTTAATTTAGATAAAGAGAGGGAAGAAGGTTATTTTGATGCTGCAGGAAATTTTGTTGAGTATGTCAAAGAAAATGAAATCAAGGTAACATCTTTGCATGGACAGTCTTTCTAATATATATATTTAGGTTAGTTTTGGCAGAATATTCCTTTGTGCTAATATGGAAATCTGCAGGATGCCTGGCTTGACAATGTTGAGGTTGATTTGACATTGGCTTCCAGAATCTCTGTATCAGAAAATGCTGAAGATGATAACGAGGAACTTTCTTCTGATGAAATTGGGAGGATAAAAAGGCGAATTGCTGACGCACTAGAGCCTGGGGAAAATGTGAGCACTTTCAGGCTGTTTTTGTCTTTCAGGACGTAAGCACTTTCCAGTTGCTTAGAAGAAGTCATTACGTTACGTTTGGTTCCTTAGAATGAAATAAGGCTGGAAAAGAATAGCAATTTGTCTTTTTATTATTATTATTATTAAATAAATAATTTTGATGAGGGGTGTTTTTGGAAGAAAAGTTGCATTTGTGAGAAATAGCAGTTCCTCTAGTTAAGTAATGAACTTTCCTTGTTTGTTCCATATTACAAGGAATAAATATTATTTATGGTATAATATTTGGCAAACCAAACAAGAGAATAGCTATTTTACGGAAATAAAGGCAGAATGATAATTCTATTCAGTGAATCAAACACAACAATAAAAGGAGTATATGGGAAGGGAATATGTTTTTAGAAGCATTTCATATGAAGTGGTTGGAATATGGCTAACGGTGTATATGATAGTTGGATAATTTGGTGATGTCTGAATTCCCTTTGTGGAGGCTGTGGTAGATCTGAGTATCTTGAAGATGACAAAGTCAAATTATGAAAACTTCTGATATTATTGGGAACTGTAATTATTTTACTCCTTATATGAAAGGGGAAGTTTGGACACTGCCTTTTAACACAGTAATTGAGAGATTACTGAACACACATGGATGACTCTTCTTTGTGCATATGCTTGTTGATCATGAATCTTGAAAAAATCAAATGAAAGAATGATTGAAAATGGTCTTTCCTAATTTGTTTTCTTTTTTAGGTTTTACAAGCTCTAAAACGGTTGAAAGGGAATTCAAGTAACAGAAAGGAGAAAATGTCAGCAGAAACAAAGCATATTTTTGACCAGCTAACAGAAGATGCTATGTTGCTGTTGGAGAATGGTGAATATGGTAAGTCATAATGTTTGGTTTAGGTAGTTGTAATTACTACATTTTTTGTCAAATAATGAGCTTGTATTTCTTGTGTTTTATGACATTGTTAAAAATTGTTTCATGGAAGTTCAGTATCAATTTCCTGTGATCCTATATGAACTGAATGAGATGTTTACAGGAAGAACTTCATCACTGTCTTCTTTGTATAATTGGCAGATGTGTATCATGAGAAGCAGGAGGTTTTCCAGCGGGAGGCAGGTTTGTTAAACTGCTCCTTCTAATCCTAATTGTATTCTCCCTTTGTTTTCAATATATGGTTGGCATTGTCACTAAAATTTGTATCAAGAGGTCCTGTTTGAGAACTTCATGCTCTACTAATTTTGATTGAAATTTTCAGGATTAGTGATTTATCTATAAAAGTTGAAATTACTGGAAACAAGGCTCCATGTGCTGCATTGCTCTGTTTGCTTATGGAAATTTTGAGGAAAAATAGAACAGATTGTTGTTTTGGCAACCACATTCACTATAGAACATATTCCTGCATGGTTCCTAGGTTTTGAGTGTATAGAAGTATTTGCAATGATACTCATGCTGCATATTCATGATAATTTTCACTCAATCTTTCAGAAGGATATGAAAGATTAGCCTTTGCTAGAGGTGGGGGAACTGCCGCAGGTGGGCAAAAAGCTGAGTTAGAGACTAGTGTGGAGATGAATTCGCTTGGTGAAGGATCAGATGCTGGAGCTGCCTCTTCAATATTTCACAACACAGCTGTGGGCCCTTCAGTTCCTGATGAATCCAGATCACATATATCCAATGGGGATGAGGAAGGATATGACATGTTTGCTGAAGATGATGAACATGCAGCTTCAAATCCAGCAGCTGAAGGAGCTAATTCGAATTCACATGTAAATGGTGCAGGTGCACCATTGTCAGGTACATATGAAGGACCTGACCTGGGTTGAGCTCTATCTTTGCGTTTTTTGTCACAACAGTTTAGAAGAATATAATTTATTATGTAAGCTCGTCAGAACAATTGCTTTTTATCAGTGTTCAAATCTTGAACTCATGCATGGTAATTTTTGGGCTTGCAGCTGGAGATTCACAAAGTGATTATGTATATGATGAGAATTCTGGGTATCATATCTAGTCCTTTTCCAATTTTTTCTGTCACAATGTTCCCCTATCTCTGTAACTCACAGTCACTTCCCCACAAGCACAAACATGGGCCTTGTCCTGGATGTGCTTTGCTTACTTGCATAATCTATTGTTTGCAAAAGTAAATATGTGTTCTTTAACATTGAGGTAAAAAGGTTAGTTATACAAGCAGCTTAAGCTAGATTTGTGTCTGGATGGACAGGGATTAGGGATTGGTCTCTTGCAGATTAAGCATTTTTATGTCAGATGTCTTCATCCTTGAATGCAGCTATTGTGTTTGTAATAGTGATAGCAATATGTTTTCGTGTTTTACTTTTTTATTCATGGGCTTTCAATTAACTACTAAAAACCTTAAAACAGTATTATTTTTGTATCAGTGTTGTGTTTTTTTTTGTTTTTAAAAATTACTGCATTATTAAGTTCACGGGGGGTTTCACAGAGCATGCCTGTAAGAAGTTGTCATTTACATTCTCAGAATGTTATGGTCACCTTAGAGTCTATTCTTCTTTCTTCATCTAGTGATATATCATAGTTCATGTTTTGATTTTATGTACATATATCTGGACTTTCAAGGCGTAATATCTGATCAAAATCTGTCTCACCCTTGTATTAATTCATTTGAGTTGAAATACTAATCATGATTGCCATGGCAAGTCTTAGTAGAATTAGCATCATTAGGCTTCGTCTGCTAGATGACAAGGTTGCTGCTTATGTAGTAATCCAAGTCTAGGAACTTTTTTGCCTTGTTAGAAACGTGAATTTTCATTGTGAAGTTATCAAAGCGTACAAATCCAACAACAGACTTGCCTACATCCAAGCCCATAAAAAAAAATTGGGAACAATCTGAAAATTCTGAAAAACTATCCTGTATACCATGTAATCCTAATGTATTGCACTAATTTGGTTCATCTTGTTGCTTCTGTTTTTGTTTCATTTCTGTAAGATTTTCTTTTTGATAAGTAATTTATCCTTTTTGTAAGATTCCCTTCTATGTTCTTTTGTTTTCTCTAAGATTCTCTTCTGTGTTCCGTTAGGTACTACTACAGCAGCAGCCTGGGATATTATTATGACCCATCTACTGGATTCTTCTGCTCTGCTGCTTCTGGGCAATGGTAATCATGCTGACAGAATTATTTCTCTATATATTGCTGATAAAAATTTTGAGCATGTTT
This sequence comes from Lumnitzera littorea, assembly GCA_024138015.1. Lineage (NCBI taxonomy): Eukaryota > Viridiplantae > Streptophyta > Magnoliopsida > Myrtales > Combretaceae > Lumnitzera > Lumnitzera littorea. The sequence continues at coordinate 65,151,583 of JAMXBB010000011.1, read as the reverse complement.
CTGGCCAATTTTATCTGGTCTCTAGTGTCAATGTTATGAATTCTCTTCTTGCCTAATAAGTAAAAAGAAGATAAACATGTTGAGAGATTGATGGGGATAGATATAAGAGTGCTTACTATGCTTTAGTAGACATTAGTAGCTGGGGGTGAAATTCTGGATAAACCAACACTGCCAATTGCTATTAATAATTTGCAAACATACTAATGTAACTTTCCTTTTTCAGGGATCAATTTTTCGTAATAGCACTTTAATTTTCTGCATAACTTTGATGAGAAAAATTGTTTGGAATTGTTGCAGAATCGAGACATTATGGCTCATTGGAACTGAAAATTTACATAAATTAGTGTTTTGGGTCTAATAAGGAAGGATTTTGGCAAACTAAAATTGAAAGAAGCCACTAGTATGTCCTTTTTGTTAACATGAGTTAGAAATTGCGGAGAAACTCATTCGACCTCCTTGGTTAAGATGACATTCCTTGTATATTTGGAGGTGGTCAGCATGGTGTCCGGTGGATTAGACAGAATGGTATTAGGTTTCTGTGGGTTTTGTCAAATTGAGAAAGTGATTTCTATTATTACAACCAGACTATTAGGAAACACAGGAAGATGCTCTGTATTGGGATTTCTATTCATCAGCTGTATGGTTTATTTATGTTGCCAATTTTTATTTCAATAAATTTCCTAAAGTATTTGAATTAGGGGATTGACTTTAGGTGGTATTTTACAGGTATTCATATAATGAGGAGACTGGCACATATGAAGAGATACATACAGATGCATCCAGTGCAAACTGATTTTTACAGTTCTATGAAGCCCTTTTATTTAGTTTATAAGATTTAATAATTTCAGAAGATTCGAGTTAGAAGTGGAATTAGTGATCTTAATGTAACCTGCATCACAATGTCTTGTACAAAAAAGAATTTGTTCTCAAGCGATTTTGTGCCCTTGTAATATAATCTTGCATTCCATTGAAACGCTTGTTCTGGCAAACATCCTAAGAAATTATGAATTTTGTTCGGGGTACCCTCTCTAAGTGGGCAACAAGAGTTCAATGCTATCTTCGTCCAAGGAAGTGGCAAGGACTCTTGTCGTCTGTTTTCGTTTTCATTTTCTCATTCTTTTTTATATTATGTTTATGCCAAAGATGGGCCTTGTCGTTTAATTAAAGACGATAACAGGGCTCGATGGATACTTGGAAGAAGCTGCTCCTGAATGTGTTTCTGATCTTGCTTCTGACTTATCTATTCTTCTGGTTCAAGCTTCTGGCAGTGATCTAACTTCATTTCCATGAATCTGACTTGTGCTTTTGCAAGAACTTGTTCCAATATCAGTACGCTTTTGGAGCTTCTGACCTGGGATGCTTGCTTCTGGTTTGATTCGGGTCAAGCTTTTTCTATGAAGCTTCTGATTTCAATGGATGGCGGTGCTTTTGGTTTTGATTATAGCTTCCGATTCTATTCATGCTTGTAGGATGAGCTTCTGGTCATTGTTGTTTCTGCTTTTGGCTATTATTGCTGTCGGTCTACTTTGGTTCTGGCTATGGGTTGCAAAGACGCGGTTAAACTTTTGATTGATGCTGCTGATTTGACTCCGCCTAGCCTTCTTCTGCTATGGAATATTTAGTTCCGTAGTTTCCGTGAATATTAGTTCGGATTATTTATTATGCTGATGATTAGGCTAATATTTAGATAGTTTGATGTTATGAGTTGTCAAATTGGTTGTGAATTTATGTATTTTCCTTTTTGAGTGGATATGAATAATTTCTATTAGAAAACTCAATATTCTACATGGTTATTTCCTTTCTTTTAAGATATGTTTTAGGCTATAGGAATTAGGAAGGCTTCCAGTGCAATGAAAAATCGATATATTGAATTAATTATCTGGATACTATCCTCAATCCTTTTTGTTTTTATCAGTCTATTCTATAGATTGCGGTAAATATAAACTCGATTATTTTCTAGTATCGTGCCTAGTAACAATATTAGAAATTAATCAAACTAGTTCATATCTTAGATTGATGCGTCGTATCTAATTTTAAAAATCGTTCATATTCTTTTTATTTTCCTGTACATAAAGAATCGTCCATATCCCTTTTACTTCCTTATTCAGACAGTTAATATCCCTTTTATTTCCTTGTTCAGACGGTTATAAATACACGTAAAAATATTATTTCTTGTTTCCCTTGTTTATTTTATAAAGTATTTATTCTTATAATTTAGTGGTTCTTTTCTTCTAAGAATTTTGTTATTTTTGCACCTGATATCATTGAGAGTCTTGTTGCTATTTACCTAAATAAGTCGAATTTCGGTTCAAGAACATGGATTTCCAATATTTCATTGGCAGTGTGGTTCTAAAATTTGAGCTCGTAATCACTTCAAGGATTTAGGCACATCAGGGTTGTCCAGACCGATTTTGCCTTCTTTAAAATGGCCACAGCATGCATCTTGCCATTTTATTCCTCACCGAAAGTTGTTTTTCCCATTAGGAATGTAGGCTTTATCTTTACCTCCCACAATTAGTTATTATTAAAAACTACTATTACAACGGATTTAGGTCCTCTACACTTATTATTTCCTCAATTTACAAATCAATGATCATGATTATCTAGATTTTTAAAATATCATGTGATGTCATGATATTTTTTATAATTTCAACCGTTAATTATATATGGTAACATCTTAAGTTAATAAATAGAGAGAAATTGAGGAAACTAAATAGAGAGGATCTATTTCTAAGTACAACCTCTTAAAATTATTCCAGTGATATAGATCACCTTTAAGGCTTTAATTGTTATAAATGTTGAGAAAAGTTCAAAAGATTTTTTGTCAAACCAAAGCATCCTCAATTTTATAATGGGAAGGGGCTATTGCTAACAAACTTTGACACGAAAAGGTTCAGCTTGCATAACAGTAAAAGTTTTAAATGAAAAAAGTTAAGAAATATATAGATAGTCATTTCAGTAATTGAGTTTTTAGTTCAATTTAATGCGCTAGCAATGAGGCTCAGGAAACTAGGTTCAATTAGGGATGTCTTAAAAATATCTAGCTTAATAGGTTTATAATGAAAATTATTGGATCGGTTTTTTCGTACTCGATTGTCATGTGCATGAAAAGTAAACTAAAAAAAAGATCCTTTTGAGTCGTTTTAGCCATTGTTTAGCCTTCATATGCCCTTCAAAAGGCTTAAGTAAGTCTTTAGCTTTTTCTAAAGGAGGACTCATTTTATAAGTAACTGAGTTTGACTTGTCTTAAGCTTAACCTCAAGGCCCATTCATTATATAAGAGTTGGAGACTTGAGTTTGGACTGTTGATCACCAACAGTTGATCCAACAGCTCCCATTAATGACTCATTTGATTTGTACATCTCAGCTTAATCTAACGATTGAGATTAGAAGCCAAAATCTATATATATAAGCTTTCTCCTTCTCATTTGGAACATTTGAAACATTGGTAAGCTTCACAGAAACGTTGTTACTCTATCGGGATGACTTCATAGAAGATCAAACACCAAAATTATCAAGAATGGATCATGGACACATCGAATCATCATATTTAATCTATCATCACATGTGTGCATCACGAGACATCAAGTTTTCACGTTTCTCCTCCCATGCCTCTTTCTAATATCATCCATTCACATGTTATTAGATTAAGAATTCTCTAAGATCAACTGCACGCATATCACACGTGATCAATCATTAACAGTAACCCCACCAAACAAAGTATTAGGATAATAATAATAGTGTGTTCATTTTGGGAAATAGCTATTCCATTCTCCTTTTATTCCTAATGAAATATTGTTATTGTGTTTTCCTTTCTAAACTTGTAATAAGATTTCCACCAGGAATTTTGATGATGCATTTTGTTGAATTGAGACTCTTAGATTGCCCTTTCTTCATCATTGTTCAATATAGCTCAACATAGCACATTACTAACATGAGATAGGATAAAAGAAATCATTATAATCTATGGTTTTTTCCAAGTATTTTTGTTTTTATATTTTTTTAAACTCCTTTTCGTTTGTGATATCTCCATGTTCACTTATATCTCTTTTAAGGTGAATCCTTCATCTGGTGGATCTCAATATATTTTTCCTCTAATGTAAAATCAATATTGTTTAGTTTTTTTTTTTTTTTTCAATCTCAAGTGTCACACCCTAAACAAAAGGAGTAATAATAGTTTTGTTATGCAAACTAAACTAAGATAGAAACTAACCTTAAAACTGCTATCGTAAATATAAATTATACAAGGTATATTCAACTCAATCAGCTTAAAGTATATAGTTTCGCACTTGTTATATATAAAAACTTTTAATATAGCTTTTCGAAACGCTTATTTAAAAAGATTATAAAATGATATTTACATGATTATATTTACACCAAAAGTTTAGTTTTTCATGAAAAAGTTCATAAAAATCATAAGTTCTAGATATTTATATATGAACAAAGTTGAAAGCTAGTGGGTTGCCAATGGTGACTTCATTAGTTTCCACAAAAGGATAAAAAAAAAAAGGAGTCATCAAGTTCCTATAGTTTTCGTATTTCTCTTCACTCCTTAGCCTTTTATGTACTAAGTTGAGCATGGTTATATTGCTACATCTTTACTTTTCACTTGCTACTTGTAAAAGAGTTTATATGTATATTAACATAACTAACTTAGTAAGTGAGATGGAGATAAAATAGTACAAACAAAAACAAACGTAAACAAGTACAAATAGGGTTATCTATCATTAATGAAATGCAATGCAATCAACCAAATTAAATATTGCACAATGTTAACTGTTTTATTGTGAGGTTAGAGAAATTATATTCGTTTTAGCTCAAATTAAGGAGTTTTAACGTGAGTTAAATTAAATCAAACTCAAGTTTGTGCAATGAAAAACACTCTCCTCCTAAGAGTACCTTCAAACCACTATTTGATTTCCTCTCTTATTATTTAGTTTGATTAAGGATAGAGAAACGACTATTTCAGTTATCCTTATTGAAGGAGTTGGTTAGTTAGACATCCTTAATCATTTTCCCTAATAGGCTACGATGCATATCAAGTTAGGTTTAAGGTCAGGTTTTGGTTAATTTCAATTAGAGGTGATCAACTAATTTTTAAGACAAAGCAATCAATACAATTCAAGAAAAACTATAGCCTAAGAAGTTCAACTCCCAATCCACGATTCAATATTTCAATCACACATAAAGATAGATAATTACAAGTTTACGACCACAGCAAAAATACTCTCAAGCCTCTAAATACTCTAATATAGTACCCCAATATGTTGTGAAGCATATACAATTGATTCACAACTCTTGATCGTTGCGCTTGGAATCTTCAATTATTTGTATACATATACAATTGATTAGTTTTAATCCATGTATGAGCCTTGAATTAATGGTAATTGATTCATTTTATATGAATCAAGTCGTTTTAATATTATTTTTACAAGTTGTTTTAACTTACGTGTTGGAATTTCATTGTTGGTTCACTAGATTTACAAGAAAACATCCTTTGAGTTAGGTTTTGAGCCAAATCATGATAAAGTTCCTTGCCCAAAAACTCTTTGAGTTACTCTTTGAGCTATACTGGAGTCATATCTTATGCCAATTTTATCCATTAAATCAACCTTTGAGTTTACTCTATTTTAAACCCCTTAATAGAATTTCCTCTAAGCTACCATTGATTATAACTAATTGTTAGTGTTTTTAAGAATTTACCCTTTGATTTAGTCTTTGAGTTCCCCTTGATTACAATTCTCATAGAAATTTTCCTCTGACTTAGCTTTTGAGTATATTCTTAATATGATATTTGTCTACAAATCTTTTGAGTTTTCCTCTAACTTGGTTTAAATTCCCTATAGCTAATTGATTTGTCCATTTTTATCCTAAATTCTAGTCAGAAGAACCATATTAACACTTCATTCAACCCCAAAGCACTTCATTACTTAGAAAACCAATCCAATGCATCATCCATATTTATCTACTAAATCACATATTATAAAATTAATCCATATAAGCGGTATTTTCATGAATTTCACAACTTCCTTTTGTAAAATTCAATCGAACATTATCAATAAACACTAACTTATTCCACAATCAATTCAATTTAGAAACCAAGTGTGGCTCTTAAGAATAAATCCACTAATTTGATTGACAATATTATTTTAACTATAATTTAGGGATTAAGAATCATGAAAAATGCAGAAAATAGTTTTATTGAAAAATTTTATATGGCATTTTACTATAAGTATTGAATAGCCTGTAGAAAAATTTGGATTTTGAAACTACATTGTTAAGGTGTTTTAAAAAAATATCAAAATTTATTCAGGTTTAACAATTTATTAAGGACGTGACATAGACTAACTAAAATTTTAACAAAATAATATTTTTATAAAATTTTCTTAGCAAAATTAGTATCTTTAATAATTAGATGAAAATCGGGGTAATTTTGGAATCTCATTGGAAAGCATTGCTCTGACCACCCTTAACTACCCCATTATTATCGACAGCTCTAAACATAGGATTTCCCTTATGGTGGTGGTGGTGATTCTCTCCAAATAACTAATTGTACCCTCAAACTCTTCAAAACCTAGATCAAACACTGATTTTTCTATACTTTCTTCATAAGCTCCTTCAACTTCCCATGATTTTTTTAAGATTGTAGACTAACTAATTGAGCTATTTGTGGCTTTTGTTTGAGTTTTGACCTAAGTTGGAGAGAACTTTGGGTTTTCTTTTGCCAAAAGTGAGGGTTTTGGTGATTATTACTGGTTTGATGTCCTTAAGCTAAGGTGCTAAGTGTATGCTACATATAACTTTCAGTTTTCAGTTGCTTTGCAAGTTTTTGTATTAATTTACTATATTTTCTTGTTTACTATATATATATATATATATGACTATTTTAAACAATATCATATATATATTTATACATAATAATTATATACAATAAGCATATTTATTTTCTACAAGTTATTTCATATCATTTAATAATTTCATTAATCATTACTAATATAATTTATTTCTAAAATTTGTTAACTAAAAAGTTTATTCTATGCAATTACGATAATCATAGAATAATATAGTAACAATTCACTATTTTATTTATTTTTTTACTATTTTTGTTATATTTTTGAGATTGAAGCTCATGTGATCTCCTTGACTAATATTCCTAACCACTCATAAATTTCTAACTTAGTCAAGATACTTTTGTGGACATTTTAAATCGATTGTTTGGAACCTAATTGCAAAAGTATAGGACTTACATTAAGTATTGTTTGGTTACTATATTTTTATAATACATGAGTGGATAAATTCTTTAATTATTATTTGTTTTGCATATTGGCCAAATTTATTGAAAAAAAACCTTGGGTATTGGATTAAGACAAAAATGTCTGTATGTATATTTGGTGGTAAAAAAGTCCATTTCACAATACAAAATTAATATAATTTTGAAATTTTAAAAAATAATCCCACACTAAGTTTTCAAGTAACAACGTTAAACTTTAATGTAATTTGTAATATAAATAATTAAGGGGTTTTTTTTTTATTTTATTTGCTTCAATTATAAAAATCGGTGTCCTATACTATTTTGTTTGTTTCAATTATAAAAATCGGTGTTCAACATTGTGCATACCAAGTGTAGTTTTTTGTACTGCCTTGTTCAATCTTGTACCGTATATGTCCTGTGAAGTTTTCCTTGTACTGGCTACTAAAACTCGTGTGTTTTTCCAATGCTATCTACTTTCACGAGGGAACAGAGGATACAATTTTACGAGCTTGTAAAGTGCTCAGTTTCAGTACAATCGTAAAAATCTTGCCTACAACCAGCGCTAAATAACTAGTTGATATTGGCTATGCTCCAATGTAAAAAAGAGCTGTATTTTGCGAAATATGTTACAGTGGGACATACAGAGATTTTCATTCTCGTTAGGTCATGAAAGCATTGGCCATCTCATCTCTCGCTCTATTCCCATATCGAACTTGTCTGTCCCTGAAAACGTTGAAGATTCCAGATTCTATCCTAATGCGCTATCATGTACTTGCATTGATTTAACTTTCCGAGTTGATAGCTTTTGACAAACTTGTTGCATGGTTGGTCTAAGTTGTGGATTCTCATCTAAGCATTCGATAGCCAGTTTTACAATCTTTGCGATTTCCTCAGATGAGTCCGTATCGGGGCAGCCAAGACGGTCGTCCAACATGCCACTATAGGCCATAGATTGTGCATGAATTGGCAAAAACAGCAGCGATGACAATGATGACGACGACGATGGAGATGGGTTTGAGCTCATTGAATCGCTAGGATGGCGTCCCATGATTGTTTCAAGTGATAGTACTCCAAAGCTATACACATCGCACTTTTCTGTGATTATCATTGTGTAGGCAAGTTCTGCAAAAGGAGAAATATGATATGGATGAGTGAGCTAGAATAGGCATATGCAAATGATGCTTTCAATATCATTGTAATGCTTTTTTTTTTTTTTCCTTCCGTTTTAAAAGATGACATGATGTTTTCAGGAATGTATATGGAAAGGGGAACTAATGGACATGGTGTAATCTAACAATTTGACATCTTCTGTAGTTGTGCTGATGTAATGATACAGAATACCTGGAGCAATGTATCCATATGTTCCCGCCCTTCCAGTCCAGTTGGATGAATCAATCTTCAGGAGTCTGGCTGTGCCAAAATCCGAAACATGAGCTTCATAGTTTCTATCCAGCAAAATGTTGTTGCTAGTTATGTCTCTATGAACGATAGGAGGTGAGCAGTCATGATGCATGTAGTAGAGAGCGTTAGCAACACCCTTGATCACGTTTATCCTCTTGTTCCAATCCAACTCTCTTGCTTCTTCACTGTTCTTCAGGATCTTATCTAAGCTTCCCCTCTCCAGGAACTCGTACACCAGGATCGGCCCTTGAACTTGTGAACAGAATCCATAAAACTTCACAATGTTTCCATGCCGGATTTTCGTCAATGCGGTTATCTCGTTGTGGAAGAGTTTTTGTTCTTCCAGATTGGAAGGACGGAAGGAATGAATCTTCTTAACGGCCACAACCTGTCCTGTTGACAACTCTGCTTTATACACGGTTCCGCTCCCTCCGACTCCAATGCAGTACTTGGAGTTAAAACCTTCTGTTGCTTCTTTAATGTCATCATAAACTAGCTTTCCATCGTAACTCCAGATGGAAAACAGGTTTCCATGATGAGATTCTTCTTGGATTTCGTCGCTGGTTCTCCTCCCCCTACGCAGGTAATAGAGGATACAAACTATGATGCTCAAAACAATCGAAATCCCGACAACAGGACCGATGATCAAAATGAAGTATTTCTGTTTTCTTTTTCCATGCCCTTTGGGATTAGGACATATAGCCAAACCAGCATTTTTCCCACATAGCCCTCTATTTCCTTCCAACGCTTCACTAGGTGCTTCTAGGAATGCCTTGTTATTAGGAAGAGGACCCGTCAATTCATTATAAGACAAGTTAATCATTCTCAAACTATCCATATTTTCAAATGAAGATGGGATCACTCCACCGAGTTCATTGTGGGACATGTCTAATATTTCTAGCTTTACCAAGTTCCCGAGTAGCCGTGGAATTTCTCCTGTAAGCATGTTATGGCTAAGATCCAGCCCGACCTGAAGTGAGACCAATCTTCCAATTTCCTGAGGAATATTACCACTAAAATGGTTGTTGCTCAAATTTAAGTAAAACATCTTTGAGCAGTCCCCAAGTTGTTTAGGTATTGAACCGCTAATGCTATTTTTCGCCAGATCAAGATAGGCCAAATCAGGGGGCATTCCCATTTCAAGAGGAATTTCACCGGATAGATTGTTACTGCTCAAGGTTAGATTGAATAGGAAATTCAGCTTCCCGAGCTCATTTGGGATTTTCCCAACGAGATTATTAGAGGAAAGATCAAGCACATGCAGAAGAGATGACTCTGCAATTTCAGGCGGTATTCTTCCGGTGATATGATTATTAGAAAACTTCAGACTGGTCAACAGCCCACACTTTCCCCAATTCAGAGAAACCTCGCCATAAAAACTATTGTAGCTCAGATCAATATAGTCAAGCTTCGGATATATACCGAAGTCCTCTGATATGTTTCCCACAAGGCTGTTCCTATCTAAACGTAGTCGAGTTAAACTTGTGCAGTTTTTCAACCCTTTTGGGATAGTACCTATGAACCGGTTGTTACTAGCACAGAAATCCTCCAGGATGCCACCATGGCATATGATTTCGGGTAAAAAACCCGAGATACTGTTGTTTGACAAGAAGAACAGAATTAGATTGCTGAGGTTATTGATCTCTCTGGGCAATGGACCTGATAACTGGTTTCCATATAATGAAAGCACCCTTAGGCCTGTCAAATTGCCTATGGATCCAGGAATTGGACCAGTGAGATTGTTCAAATTCACACGAAGCTCTTTCACAGATTTCAGCTTGCCAAACTCTGGGGGAAGGTTTCCAGTTAACTGATTGTTCCCGAGATAAAGAAATGAAAGATTGGTCAGCTGTCCTAGAGTGGAAGGAATAGCCCCTGATAGAAAGTTATTTGTGAAAACTAAGAAATTGAGCTTGGTCATGTTACCAATTTCATGAGGAATGTTTCCTGTCAACTGATTAGAACCCAAGTTCAGAAAGGTCAGGTTAGTGAGGGTGAACAAATCCAAAGGGACGCTTCCGAAAAGTTTGTTATCATGAAGATCAAAATAAATCAAGCTAGATAAGGATGAGAAGTTGAAGTGATCAAGTGTACCTTTTAAACCAAGGTTTGTGAGGTTTAGGCCTGTGATACTACCTCCAATGTTGCAACTTATACCTTCCCAAGTGCAGGGACTGGTGTTATTGCCGCTAGGACTAGGAAGTGTCCATGAAGAGAGCAGATATGGTGATTGATCCTGGAAGCTTGCTTTCCATCTCAAAAGTGCTTCCACTTCTTGCCTTTGTTCTTGCATGGAAAGGGCCGAAATGGTAACTTTATCAGCATTTGAAGATAACAGAACGCATAGGAAGAGAAAATAAGAGAATAAAGTGTGTGACATCGTTTGTGTAATTCTGTAGGGTGTAGATTATATGTCCTTTTGATGTATTGTGTTGTATATATAAGGAAAGGATAGGGTGGGGGCGTGGGATGATAATTCATGTTGAAAAAGTTATATTTGCATTTTAATTTGCTTTATTGATTAAACAAAGATTGCAAATCATTAATATATTAACATTATATTGGTTCGTATCATAGTCATATTAAATAGATTTGATCTTTGGGTCTGTTTCAAAGTTTCTTTGTCAATTAAGAATTAGTGAATTGGGAAAATATTGCCATCTTCAAACAATTAATACTTGGTACTTTTTTTATATATTTCCTTTTTTATTTTTTTTTTCTAAAAAGGGAAGAATCGATGGTCAAAATTTTTTAATCGTGAAAGTTCAGTTTCAAAGAAGCTTCCATCTAGTCCAGTCGTTTTCACTTCTAACCATAGACCAGAAGAAACTCTCTACTCAAGATTTCCAGTCTTTTCGCTCTGGGCTGTCGAAAAATAAAAGGAAAAGTTCCTACCAGTCTCATCTCATGTTCATCACCGTGATTTTATTATTGAAACCAAATACACAAAAATAAATAAAAGTCTATTCGCCTCTCCCTTTTTCTTTTCTTTCTTTTTTTTTTTGTTTTTATTTTTCTTAATAATATCCTTGCAATCCTTCTTAAGCATCCTTTAAGCACATATCCAAAAATAACAAAAACAAGATAGAACCACAAATAAAAACTTGTAAATAGATATCTCTGAGTTCCCTCTCTAGATGCTTAATAAAAAGTCGTTTAAATTTTTATATATATCTGTTTTATTCTAATATGTATTTAAAAATTAATCCGTTTACATGCGATATAGAGCACTTTTTAAGAGGATCTTTAATAGTAGAGATGCAACTTGGTGTGATTCAATTTCAATAATTTTTTACATTTATGTAACACTAATTTATCATATTGATTTAGATTTATGTAAAAGTATGGAGTTTTAATTGTATACATATGTATATAATCTTTATCTCGATATTGTATGTATATATATTATAGTAAAACACTCTTGATAAATGAGTAAAATCAAGAGAAAATTGAACATTTAACTAACTCAGAAATTCTCTAGCAAAACGAATGGAATTGCAATATGGATGGATAAGAAGTTAAGGTGGACCAAATCTCGGCAATGCGTATTCTCTCTTACATTTCCCTAGGACTCACTTTGACCCGCCACCTCTCTCACTTTCCAATTGGGAATTGACTCTACCAATTTAAGGGAATTTCGTTTTTTCTACTGTTACAATCCACTTATCAATTAAGAAAAATCAATCCTTTTCTGCATGTTGCTAGAAGGAGCTTTAGAAAAAAATGTAAAAGAAAAACACATCACCTTGGAATTGTAAAACCCTGAAAATTCTTGTGCATAGTGTGAAAGAGAAATAAATCATGTTAGAACAGCAAGACCTTTGGAATACTTATGAAAAGAGATTAATAAGTACTTATGAATATAATTCATGAATATTTTTGTGATAAATATATTTAACCATATAATTATTATAAATTAGTTGGATTCCTATATCATTGCATTTGAAAATATTAAGCAGTGTGTGATGTGACAAAAGCACGTGTTTTTGTTATGGGCCTTTTTCCTAAGCTTTGTTTTTTTTTTTTTTTCATTTCATTTTTCACTTTATACATTGAGGTCATCAAATACAAAGCCCAAAACTAATGCTCGCTTCATTTTTTGGAATCTTCTAGAAGTGTTTGGAACCTTAGTTGTTAAGTAGGATAACTAAGGCTCAATCTTAACTGTTAGATCAAGTAAATATTAGTCTATTCATTTATGGAGTTGTTTTATATACAAGGGGTTCTCTCATTCGTAAACCTTCTAAAAGTATATAAATCATTCTTACTCTTAAGTATCTTTCTCTCTCTATAAACTTTCTCACCCTCGTAAGTGTATTTTGGAGGAAGGGTTGACTTAAACTCTCCATTATGGGTTTGAAGAGTCTAAATGTTGTAAATGTTGGCATTAAGAGCACTCCACATGTGATAAGTGGTATCATAACAAACTTTCAAACGAAGATGGAAGGGAAGGCTACTATTAGTGTTGTTGAGTAATACGTTACGTCAGAGATGACTCCTCTTACAATTAATGGGTTGATTATTCAAGGAAAATCTTGAGGAAGTAAACAGTTAGTGGTGGCTTGAGTAGCTAGGATGGAGTTACTTATAAACAACATTATGGACCTTGTTTAAGCTTTAGAGGAAGGTTTAGATAAGCTTAAGGTGGAGGTCCTAAAAGAGACTAATTGTGAGACCTCATTATTAAGTATCTTGTATGGATTATCGAAGGTTATAGTACTAATTTATAAAACCATGGTTGTGAATACCTTATTAATATAAGCTTGAAACTTTTGGACTAAGCGGTTGAAATGGGTCTATTAGTGTTCATTGGCTTAGTTATTCACTATTTTTGGTTTAGGACATTACAAATTGTATTAGAGTGGACCTCTTGCTAGTAAGTGGATGATCTAGGTGGATGATCTAGGTTTAGCTTCAGTTTAGAAAAGAGGTTTGAGGAAGGTAGGGAGTGTCACTGAGGTGTGACTACTTACATACTTCCAACATGACCAATAGGTAGTGGGTGGCTCGAATTATACACTGAAAAATGGGGAAGATATAAGCCTAATTTAAGGTCTTGTAACTAAGACATTACATGTTTGGGGGTTAGATTGTGAGATCCCATGGTTAAGTCTCTTATATCCTACATAGATGGGGAAAGTTTGTGATACTAGTTTATAAGACCATGATTGTGAACACCTTATCAACACGAGCTTAAAACTTTTGGAGTAAGTGGTTAAAATGAACTTATTAGTGTTTGTTGGCTTGGGTATTCACTATTTCTTTTATACTTCAAACTCCATAGAAGTTCTTGGGCCTTAGCACATAATCTTTGCTATTGCCCTAGTACGAGCTAGCCTACTTATAAGCTCTAAACACTGCTAGACCCAAGTGCTTAAGTCCTCCAGCTCCTTTAGAGTATAGAGTAGTTCTTTGATGTGATCAAATTGTTGGCAAAGGTTGTCAAACTCACAATTTTATCTATAATTGCTAAGGTTTATAGATTCAGAACGTAAAATTGATACGTAGAAACATAAGTTTATACGATTTATGTAAAATAGCTTTTAGAAAATGATAAATATGCTTATAGTAGCTATAAAAAAACTTCAAATACATTATGGAAATAAAGAAATGAAAAAAAAAATTAAATTCTTTTTCCATAAAAATGTTCTTTATCTACAATGTAACATTTATGAAAAAAAAAAAAAGACAAGTAGAGTCAAAACTATTTTTTTTTTCCCTATTATTATGTTTGAAAAAAGTGATGAATTGAAGAGAATTAAATGTTTCAACTTATTTTGAGTTATTAATATATAAATGTAAATACATAATTTTCTTTATAAATTTTTTTATTAGTGTTGGAACCTTAAAGAAGGCTATGAGTATCAAGCAAGGAACTAAGAGAGAGAGAGGAAAAAATTGGAATAAAATAAGGAAGATAATTTAATACCTTCATAGTTGATGGGCTAGTAGAAGCTTAAGTTTTTTTTTTTTTCAAATTCTCATTTAACTCAAATAAGTAGAACTAGTAAACTCAATTAAAAATATAAATTTTCGCTATGTTTAATATGTAAAATCAATTGAAAACGTAAGCTTCTAGAAAAATGATTTTATATTTTAGTCAACTTAGAAGAGCCTTCTAAAATTATAACTCAAAGAATTACATTAATAAAATCGTGATTTTGACAATTATGGGCAACTTATTGAGACCGAGGGCAACACTTATATTGTTAGAAGATATAGCAACATTATGGTGGAGAAGATGGTGTGGTAAAGCAAAGCAAGGGGTTAGGGCAATTAGTACGTAGGATGAGTTTAAGGCTATGTTGAGGGCTTAGTTTTAGTTGAGTAGTGCTAAGAGGGCGGCTATAATGTTGAGAGTGAGGCTTGAGTTAAGTTGAGGAATTTGGAGAATTAAGTGTCTTTATAAGATTGTGTACAAAAATCATTAGAAGTATTGTTATCAACATGGGTGATTGGATGCTGTATTTGCTTTTTGTGATAGGTTATAGGAGCAAGAACAAGTAGAGCTGGAAAGGTAATGAGTCCAAACCTTAGCCCAAGCCTTAACTACTATTGATGGTTTGGTAGAGTTTAAGTGCATGGAATGACCTATTAAGGAAGTGACAGAGGGTAGTAATGTTGAAGATAAGAGAGCCTAAGAAGAGATGGCCCAAGCTTGATAAGAAATGAAAAAGTCCATACCGGGAAGTCTAAGGCTCCTACCAATGAGAAGGAGTTACTTAAGAAGAAGCCCATCTGCTTCTTATATGTATGAGGCCATAAGGCTAGGGATCGGCTTGTGTGAGATATGCTGACAGACATGGTCATTGTAGAAGAGGAGAAGGAAGCCTAAGTAGGTTGATCTGAAGCCATTGGGCTTGGTGTAAAACAAGCCCACTAGAGAGTCTAAGGGTTTAATGTATGTGAAGAAATTTGTAACAAACTAGGTGATAAGAGCCTTGGTAGATATATGGGCTTCAAACTTGTTCATTACTAAGGAGGTAATGAAAAAAATTAGGCTCGAACGTCAAAAAGGTAAAGGTAAAGGTAAGTTAAAGACCATAAACTAAAGGGAAGTTCTCGAGTTAAGGTTAACTAAAAGGACAACATTTGAAGTAATCTCATTAGATGACTATGAGTTGGTCATTGATAAGAGCTTCTTGACTAGATGAAAGCTGAAATGGTCTCATCTACAAATTTCATAATGATTATGGATGGAATACAATAATGTATGTTCTCAATTAACTATAATCTTAGCCAAGCCCCTAAGATTCTATGCTTTGTACAGATTGCTAAAGAGAAGGGGCCTAAGAAATCCACCATCTGAACCATGAAGGGAATAATTCAAAAGGTATGGGAGGTACCTATGTTAAAAGGGAAGGCTTAAGCAGAGGTACCTAATGAGCTTCCTAAGTCTATGTTACCTAAAGAGGAAGTAGTCTTAAAGGAAGGAGAGCTTGAATTAAAAGCAATCACTTTAGGCTAAGAGGTGGAGGACCTAGATTTCATTAAACTATTTTAGTAAATTAAGTAGGCTTCCCTTAAGATCCTTGGTCCAAATTGTATTGGAATAAGGGGACCATGCTAAAAAGTATTGGATAGTGGACGGGTAACTATGGAGAAAGGGGGAAAAGGTACACATCTTGAGCTGTGATAACCTTCGAAGAAAGATTATGGAGCCTCTATGACTCAAAGGAGCTAATTTACTTGGAAGTCTACACCATCAACTAAGGTGGACAATAAATTCCATTGGTTAAAGATATTAGAGGATATAGAGGCCTTTGTGGAAATTTGCTCAATATGCCAGTTTGAAAGGAAAGAGAACTTAGTAGCCACAAGAAGATGGATTACTAATGGTACTATACAAGATAACAAGAGGGAGGTAGAAAAGATCCTCTAAAGGTGCTTGATGTGAAGTTTGGGTTAATAGTCATGTTTGGAATATCAAGTGTAATGGAATGGTTTGCTTTTGAGTGAAACAATTTAAGAAGTTGCAGTAGATTGTGCACCTTTAGCCATTTTGTAAATTGTTTTTTTAGGGAGCATAAGATGATAAGGGCATTGCTAGGTTGGGTGTGAAAGATTGTCATGGGCTTCACTTTGTACATAGATGTCCTTTGAATGTAAAGTCCATGACCAAAGCTTGACTCGTTTCTCAAAATCTTTTAGAAATTTCTAAATACAATGAAATTTTGTTGATGGGAATAGTCAAAGTAAGGTTGGTAGGATTTAATTTGAACAATTAGATTGAATAAATCTCGGTCATCCATTAATGCAAACCTTTTATATATACAGCGGTTCTCTCTTTATTTGTAAATCATTTAGAAATACAAGAATCATTTTTACACTTTAAGTATCTCTGTCTCTAAACTTTAGCTCTTTAGTAAATGTGTTCTTATGTATTTTGGAGGAAAAGCCAACTTAACTTATCTATAGTAAACTTGAAGAGTTGTATTAGTATTAAGAGCATCTCGCACATGACATTTGAATGTAGTGATTTTGTTTTGTGTTTTATTGCTCACCTGTTGGGATTTATGACTTGAAGTGATGATCATGGAGATGTTGATTGTTATGATCATTTCAGATAGAAACCGGCAAAAAAGGGACCAAATCAAACCAATTTTTAAACTGAACCAAACCGAGTTGAAAATATGATTCTTCTTACAATTTGGTTTAGAAAATCCTCAATAAAAAAATTATGGTTCGTTTAGAAGGATAAACTAGACTAATATATAAAATTGAACTAAATCATTTTATTAAAAAAAAATAATATTATTTTACTTGCAACTAAAGAATATCTTTTGTTATAATATAATACTTAAAAAAATTATAATTTACATTTATTGAAATGCATACGAATTGAACTTTTAATTATCATAATGTATAAATTATATTTATAGTTTGATTCAAAGTTTATATTATATGTTTCAATAAAATTAGCTACTAATAAAAATCTGAAAATTTTTAGTCAAATGAATAATAATTTCATCAACCTTTATTATGTATCAATATTATTATTATTAAATAAATTCAATACGTTTTATATATGATTATATGTCATGTATATATACTTTCATAAACTAGAAAATATGGTTCAATTTGTAAATCAAACCAAAATTATATGGTTTGGAAAAAATTTTTAATTCGAATCATATGGTTTGGTTTAAAGTTATAGAAAGTTAGACCGCATTTTTATAGCTTAGTTTGGTTCGGAGGGAAAAATGAACCAAATCGAACCGCTCCTACTCATAATTTTGGATAGAAATTGTACTTTGGTGGTGGGAATAATGATAGTATTTTTTTCCTTACGAAAATAAGTAGTGAAAATATTGTATTTGGTAGGATTATAGATTCTAGTATTTGTTTACTCTTGCTATGAAAATTTGCTTGATCGATCAATTTGAATTTTCTTTCGTTTTTGGAGGCTTTAGTTGATAGTATGATTGAATGCTTTATTTCCTTATGGAGACTTAATAAACATAGAGTTTGATGGATCATAATAATATTGTAAATTTTAGCTGATTTTTAAGCTATTCATGTCGCAGTATGAAAATGCGACAAAACTGTTACATCTTAGGTTTCGTAGCATGACTTATAATTTTCCATTTAATTTGATTTTTTTCATTTGGAGATATTTTAAGACACAACTAAGCCAAACATTTCCATTTCAAAAATTTTCAAACCTAAGTCAAGCCAAAAAAAAGAAAAGAAAAGAAAAGTTTGGTATGATTTAGTTCAGCACGATTTGGTTTTCTTGCTTTTGATTCGTGACGCTTATCTCTACTTAAAGAATGCATAAATCCTCGAAAAATAGAATTGAACCAGTAAATTAATTTAGTATATGCTTCTAGTCCCCTCAATATCGCAGCGAGTGGAACAGGCTTACTCAAGGCAACTCAAGACACCGTTTACTTTTGGGTTAGTTTCTTTTAGAGTAAAGGCGTATCATCGATTAATACTTGTCACTTAAATATTCGTAAAGGGTTCAAAATAGGAATGTTTTTAGTGTTATGAATACTAATAATATGCCTTAGGATAAAGTAAGGTATAGAAATACAATCCTTTCATTTGACATAGAACCAAGTATCCATTTCTTTTTCAATTAAAATTAATAAATATACCGTCGATCAGTCTCCGCAAAAATTATATATATACATATATATATATCTATATTAATAAAACGGATAAAGTTTAAGTAACTGTTGAAATAATATTTTAATTATTTTTATTTATTTAATATTTTAAATAAAATTTTGATTATTAGT
This sequence comes from Lumnitzera littorea, assembly GCA_024138015.1. NCBI lineage: Eukaryota > Viridiplantae > Streptophyta > Magnoliopsida > Myrtales > Combretaceae > Lumnitzera > Lumnitzera littorea. Next base: position 65,132,683 of record JAMXBB010000011.1, on the reverse strand, counting down.
AAATAATTTTTTAAATACATTTGTATATAAATATAAAATAATTAAAAAATTTTAAGAAAATATAACTCTCTCACTCTCTCTTTCCCTCTATCAACATTCCTATTACTCTCTATTCCTCTCTTTATTTCTCTCATTCAACGTTTCTACTGCTCATTATTTCTTTCCCCATGGCACCCATTTTTCTCTTTTCCTCTTCTATTAATATTTATTATTAGTATTATAATATATTTAATTATATCGTACAACTTTATTTTATATATATATATATAATATGCGTTGTTCGCGAGTATATAGATAGCTAAGATCCAATAGACCTTTTTAGTTATCCCGTCGTCGCGGTAACCAAAGTCAGTTTTGTCTCGTGCGTGGCAATCTGTTATCTTGTATATCGTACTAAGGCATAGCACAATGAATTGACGTAAGGTTTTCCATCCGTGAAAGAGAAGCGTTGTTGATGAGGCATCGGACAGAATGTAATAAGCTTTAAACGCGAAGTTTTTATGTTTTCAAAATTGATTATGCATTTTATAGAAAATAAATATATAAAATCGTGTAAATTTGTTTTTCTTTTAATCTAGTGTCTTGAATCACTTTTTAATATCATTCTTTTATTACAATTAGACATAATTCATTTAAAATTTTAAAGATTTAAATATGGCATTAGGCTTGGATCGCTAATTATACATAGTAAAAGTGAGGAGTGACCTATTAGAACCTCGTACTTATTCTAATTTGTGTGTTCGGATATGTTTTAGATAATAAAGGTCATAGAGTACATTTTTATTTTAATCTTTCTTAAAACTTACTTTCAAAGGATAGGGTAAAGAAAGTAGAGTATAAGATATAGTATCTGTATATTATATATCCATTTTGAAACTTGTATTTTGTATAAGCTCTAGAGTATTTTGTATCTACCCTTTTAGATTTCTAAATTTATATTATGTATAAAAATATAATATTATTAACTCAACATATACTTGAAATTGTTTGAGGTTTGGTTTTTGTTGTGTCATGTCTTTTATAGGATGTTTCTATATCAGTAAAGTTACTAAAGTAGATTGGCCGCTCTTATTTATATCAAACAAGTCCAGACCTTAAGATAAATTGCAATTTTGTTATAGCATTCTGTGATAACTTGTTTAGAATTATATTACGAGGTTCATGAAAAATATCATATTAAAAATTATGTGATTAAATTGTCCAAGATTTCCGGGGTGATAAATATACCATTTATGGACCTATAAAAAAGAATGATAAGTTGTTCGACAACTTCAAAATATTATATTATGACAATGTAATGAAATAGCCCATGAGTTCATTATATAGAGTACATTGCACCGAAGTATGAGATATAAATTTTACGGTGGTTTTTACGTATTACAAAATAAATTTTAATTTTAAAGTTTGATAACATCGATACGATTAAAATTTTATATTCTATCTATTTTATATTGAGCAGCTTTAAATGGAATATGTAACCATAGGAAAGGATTGTAGATTTAGTTATGGTTTTATAAACTTATGTAATCAAATTTATGTTTCGAAGTCAATAAATATAAAATATTATATATATATATATATATATATATATAAATAAGTGTGTTAATTCAAATCTTGCCTCCTTTGAAATATTCAAACAAGCTATGGGGTCCCGGTCCACTCCCAGAGATGAAAAGTAAATGGTCCGTGCCAAGGCATGTGGAGCCGAACATTTGTGAGAAGGTAACGTGTAGTCGTGGGCATTCTTGAGATATCGGAGGATGCACAAGCATTGTTGAAATTTAAAGAAAAATTGCTTTCCAAGAAAACGGGTGGCCAATTATCTGAATTTTCAAGTCTTCATTACTTTTAGCAGTCAGCAATTCAAGGCTGAGTCACTGTAATTGATAAGTGCCACCGGATCACTCAACTGGAAAGAGAGAATCTTTGAAAGATGCACCCTGCACTTTAGGCTTATGTTGTGTGTACTGTTTAGAGCATTACTGCCGTGCCCGAAATGAAAAATACATGTTCAAGTTCAACGTCGCAGCGACTTCTTGTGAAAATGGGGCTACCGGTACGAATAGACTTGAGCTGCAAGCCGAATCAGCCTGTAATTCTCTTCAACCATCGGTTTAAGGGTTAAGTTCACAAGCTAGTGCAAGGTTGAATCGGGTTTAGTCCTTAAACTAGTTGCTCTTTTTTTATTATTTATTTATTTATTATTATTATTATTTTTTATAAATTTTTTTTAATCTTATTCACACATTCTCGTGAATTACCGTGAATAATTTTTCACTTGATTTTATTTTCTATATTTTCCTTAAAATAATTATAACACTTTATATTATAAAGTGTTAGCAAGAAGTTGTGAATTTTATTTTATTTCAAAATAATTAATTTAAACTGCATGAGCATAATGTTACTTTAAAATTAAAAAATTAAGTAAGGCTAAGTAAAATGAAAGAAGTTGTAATTTATAAAGGATATCAATATCTTATTCAAATCTTGGAATAAATTATCAATACGGGAAGAATAAAATTATAGCATAATTATTAATTGTAATTTGTGATGACACTTAGTGTGTGATGAGAAAGGAAAAAGCAGTATAAGAAGATATATCACATCTAAAAAAAAAATTATAGGGATGGAACCGACGGGTTGATCTGCTTAGTTTACTAACCTGTTGGTTCAATAGGTTTGGCTAGCTAAACCACTTGGCCTCTTAAGGCCCAGCAATTCATAGGCCGTTTAGGCCTGCTCATCTCTAGGCTAGGCTAGTTAGATGACTCTTCAAGTCGGTTCACAGTTCGGAATTAGCTTTTGCACGAATTTAGGTGTGAAAACATTTCCAACGATACCTTATCTAAGTCACGATTTTACCCAAGTGTTTGGAAAACAAAATATTTAATCTTCTTGCACACTTTTGTTGATGCTAACAATTTGGGACCCAATTTATTAAATTCAAATATGATACAATATGATTTAAACAGGTTTAAATAAAAAAAAAAAGAAATAGACATGAGATATAAATAGATTAGACCAGTATAGACACAATCAAATTCATGTTTGGGTTTTAATCATGGTCAAGGACCCGTTAACGAACCTATTTGTTAAATATATCCCATAAACAAGTCCTGGGTTTGACCTGCAAATCCATTTACTACTAATAAATTTATATATATTTTTTTTTTCATTTTCAGTAAAGAGCAAAGCAAAAATATACATGGTCTGGTCCAGTCAACACTATACACAAAAATCAATGCAGTTAAAGTAGTCAAATATAAATATTTTTTAATGACTAGGGTTCCTTTTAGCTTTAGCTTTTTTTTGTCTTTCTACTTCCAGTAATTAGCTAAGCATGTCTTGATTTGACATTTACAAGCTCTTAAGTTTGAATATTTTCTCAACTATCAAAGTAAATATAAAGTCTTGAGTCTTTTTTTCCACACAATGAGGTATTAATTTTTATTTATTTATTTATTTTTGTGTTCATTGTGTCAAATAGTATGTCCTATTCTTTATCTTTGTAGTCTTCTTTAGTCTGTTTTCATCTTGTCATGATAGTAAGATACCAAATTATTGAGCTTCATTTAGAAACTGCTTATTGGAATTTCTTATAAGAAAATATTGTGTCTTGTTACTTTTTATTTATTTTATTATAATGTGCCATGGTTGAATCTTTCTCTTATAAGAAAAACAAATTATGGATGGTAAAATAATTTATATCACAACTGTTTGTACAAGTAATCTTTAAAGTTGAGAAAATTTCAAAGTAATATATTTTATTGATGTGATTCTTTATTGTGTTTAGTTTTTTTGGTTGTCTCCCTTAAAGATCTAATAGAAAATGTGGTGAATTTGCAAATCAACAGTACTGATAACATCTTTTTAAGTCATGATTTCACTTAATTAAGTGATGTTATGTAATTTAAATTTTAGGATCTCTTGTAATTTGATTAGCTTTGTTTTATTAAAACTTTTATTTGGATTGTAATTTTATGTTAAATGCTAAGACCTTATAATATTTATCTTTGTAGAATTTAAATATTATTATTATCCATTTACCTTTTGCATGTGTAGGTATTTTATAGTTTTTTTAATCGATAAACAAGTTCAGCCTGGACAAAAGACATGCTTATTGAATGGGTCGGCTTACGAGTTAGGTATTTAGATATGATAAATAAATAGATCATGTTACGGTTTGAGATTTTCCAAAACATGAACCCATTTAAGTACGAACATGAGACTATGATAATACAAATTGTTAGTCCTATTGATTTTTATGTTTAGTTTAAAATGATTTATGCATGGATCTTGCCATAAATGTGTAATACTAACTTTTTTTTTTTTTAGGGGGGGGGTGGGGGTGGGAAAGGTGTGCAACTAAGTTACATCTTTAGAAGAGGGAGGATTTAAACTCTAATTCATCTTAATGGGAGATCAATAATGATACTATTAGGCTATAATAAACTTAATCAATGTGTACTACTAGTTTAGATATTAGGATGTTTTGATGTTATTTTATTACCTTTCAGTATTTTAGTCATTTAGGGTTTGTTATTATTTGGGACTTTCCATTATTTATTAATATTTTGTTAGTTAATATTAGTAGTTGTTGATTGTGGTTAAATCAATTAGAAGAAATGGGGCGGACTGGGCTTTAACTCCTTGAAGATGGTTTAAACAGGCTTCAATCCAAGTGAGTTCCTTACTTCTCATCACTCATAAAAAGGCCCCTATAGGTGTGTCCACGAGGTCCCTTTGAAACTTAAGTCAGCAAGGAAGATAGATAGATAAAGATTGCGAGTTAGCCTAGCACTACCAATCCTCAAGGATGGTGCTCGAGTGTGGGTAGGTTTTTTGTGCTAAAAAGGACATTAAGTTTGTAGAGATTTTGGAGTCGGATCCCCTTACCTATTGACTTCTTACACTATTTATAGTGTAAGCAGATACAACTACTTAGACAAGTATTAGCTCAAGCACCATTGTGTAGGTGATCTACACTATGCTCATTGTTTGCGGTGAAAGTGACGGTGGTGTTAATCTTATGCCTCTTGGTCTTTACTAGCTAGCTATCTCTTCGCCTATCTTAAAAGTGGAAGGTAAACCTTATGGTCGGTGGAAGTAGAGGTGGTGGCACTTGTGAGGATAGGGACATCGGAAATGGCATTCACCTATCCTCTTCGACTATGACGATTCTAGTCATTAGTGGTGTCATCCCTTTGTTGGTTCTATTGCTATTGTTTTGTTGCTTGATTTAGCAACATCCAATTGGTTGTTGGATTTGGTTTCTCTCATCTGTGATCAAGTGGTCGATGTTGCCTTTGTGGACAAGGCCTTCGACCGCGTTCTTTAGTGGTGGCACTCATTAGTGTTGTCGCTATGAACATGGTGATAGTCATAATATTTGCTAAAGTTGGTTGCCTCTATTGTTTCTCTGACATTGGGAGGTCGGGGGAGCTGTTCTTGGACCTCATATAAGATCTCTCTAAGGGGGTGATTGAGAGGTATGTAAGAGGGGCAGTCTGTAAATCTTTGTTTTTATCTGTCTCTTTGTTCTTTAGACAATGTTTGGTGTCTTTTGGGCCTAACCGATCTTTGATTGAGCCTCAGACATTGCTGTTGGCTTAAAAATTGGCTTTAATAACATCCTCCTAGGTGATGTACTTCTCGACTACATTCATGAACTCGTCAAGTGAGTCAAGTTTGTTGAGGGATGCTTCGTCAAAGAGCTTTCCTGTAGGGTTAATCCCTATGATCAAAGCCTGGAGGTTCATTCTTGTGTCGAGCTTAGAGACTTAGAGCTTCTCACACTTAAAGTGTTCCAAGTATGCATACAAGGACTCATTGGGTCGTTGTATCACTTTATAAAGTGTAGAGGAGCCCTTGCGCTAGACTTTAGAGTTGAGGAAGTGCTGTTGGAATTTGCTCACCAACTCATCGAAGGATGTGATGGTGCCATCAGTGAGGGTGTTGAACCATAGCAAGGTCGCTTTTGACAATGTGCTAGGGACATGATAGCATCAAAGCAATTAGGGAGGCTCATCATGGTGCGAAAGTAGACTAGGTGATCATCTAGGTCACTTTTCCCATCGTATGTGTTAAGGTAGGGAAGCCTCACACATAGAGGTAGAGATTTGTTAAGAATAAGTGGTGTGAATAGGCTTTTCGTTGTTGATTGATGCAATGCTTGGGCTGATGACTTGACTTTCTTTTAGTTGTGTATGCTAAATGCATGACAGATGTGCTCATTAAGTTCCTTAATATTCATGTCCTTATATGCCTTTGGAGATCATCTCAAGTGATGGGAATCAAACCATTGGACCCTTGACCTAAGCCCAAAGGCTAGAAAGCATGGCTAAACAAGTTCTTTCTTTATGCCCTACAACTAAGAAGCTCGAGTTGTTGTAGTTTGCTAACTTGATGCCTTGGCCGAGGAGGACCTTCTTGTACTCATCAATAGTTGCCAGTTGCTGACCAGAGGTGCATCTGGACAATAGCTTAGCGCATTTAACCAACTCCTCATCCAACTTGAATTCGAGCTATATCTAATATGTTCGAGTTGATTTTACCTTGAAAATAGCTTGACACTGTTGAACTGTCACCTTGGCTTGGCATCATCATTCAATAGCACTTAGGTTACTTTAATAGCTATTTACCTTTTTGCCAAGTGCATTACCACTAGCTACCTACCATGTGTCTGAAGATCCTTATAACAAAATCTTTCGTATAGGATTCTCTTTTTTTGTTGTATTTTCAATTATATCCTTCATTATTCATTGCACGTTACTTCTTTTAGACATTACCCCTTTTGTCTTTTCCATTTTAGGTAGAATGCCCTAGTATTTCAGGTATAAATACCTTTGTAATATGTAGCTACAGGGATCATCATCTTACATCTGTTATTGAATGTACTACTTTCTTTTGAACATTGCTCTTAGCTCATTTGCCTATTTTACTCTTATCTTAACAATTAAGTAAGGTTAGATGGCAAATACTTTCATCGAACCAGCTCGTGAGTCATATCGAGTTGAGCCGTGAGTTCTCGAAGTTTTCCTTAGTGCATCATATCCTTAAAATTTGTTTATGGGCTTGCTTGTTTACTTTCTTGTTTTCACGCATTTCTACCTTCATTTTCAAGCTTTCGACAAGTTTGGACCTACTCATTTTGCAACCGACCTTGTCAACCATTAGCTTTAGTTTATATTATCTTGGTATTATAGCGGAGGTTCATTTGGGTAAGTTATATTTAAGCTTTTTTGAAGTAGTGTTTGTTATAATAGCGTATTAAAGTTGCGTAGAGGATTAGCTATAAGGGTTTGAGTAAGTAGAAGGCATAGAAGTTTGTTGTGACTGCATACTCTGTTTTGTCCTATTTCAAACATACGAAAATAGAGCAAGTTTCAGTTTGGTTATTGTTCATTGGAGTAGCTGTTATGTTCATTGATTAGTTAAATATTTGTGTGGAAGAAAAGAGTATGTGTGTTGCTTAGCTTAAAGGGACTATATCTATTGTTTCTAAAAATTAGAAATTGTTACCAAGTTTTACCAAAGAGAATGATGGATCCCAATGTGGAGATGACAATAGTGGTATTGTTCACTATGGATGACAACCTTAAGGTACCTCTAAAAGTACTAATGAACGAATTGATGAAATGGTTAACTTTATAGCCAACCTCATTAAAGTTGTTCATGCATTGGCCTTTTAACCTACTAAAGCTGTGCAAAATACTCCCCAAATTGCTCAACTTGTGAGAGGACAGAATCTAGCTTGACAAGCTCGAGGTGGAGGAGTAAGAGGATGAGTATGAAGGAAGATTGATTTAGGTGATTTAGATGAGGAAGAAGATGAATAGTATAATGAATAAGAGGAGTGAGCTAGAGCACCTTGAGCTGCTAACCATGTGAAGCTTCAAATTCTAAGTTTCAATGGTTTTAGGGATGTAGATGATTATCTGGATTGAGAGGTAAAAGTTGAACGTGTTTTTGACTATTATGAGTATAAGGATTGTAAGAAGGTGAAGGTTGTTGCTGTCAAATTCTCAACGTATGTTGCATTATGGTGAAAGAACTTCTAGACCATGAGGAGGCAAGAAGGATATAGAGAAGTATGTAAAGAATCCTTAAAAATAGTTTGGTTCTGGATACCTATCTATAGGATACTTTTGCTAGACTTTAGGAGCTATGACAAGAGAACTAAACTGTTGATGAGTATGTTTGAAAGTTTTAAATGCTAATGATCTGATGTGAAGTAGATAAGCCATCAGCTTAAACACTATCTAGATTTCTTATTGGGTTAAGAAGCAACATTAGAGATATTGTTACGAATTGTAACCGGTCGTTGGATAGGTCTAAGCTTGCAGAAAGCTCGAAAAGGGATTAATGGGAAAAAGAGCAAAAAGGGTAAATTGAAGAATGAAACAGTAAGCAAAACCCACGAACAGCTCCAGAAGATATGATGCACCAATGGAACTTCTAAGGACTCATGGCACAATTCGATATGATGTACAAATCAGTCTGGTGAGGTTACTTGCCACCTAACCTTGGTTAAGGGAAATGATAAGAGTGATGCCAAGATTAAACAAACAATGTTTACGCAAGGAGGAAAAATACTCAAAGGTGTATATTAAGAATGATCTAAGCTCTCTACAGTTACAAGTATAAGGGTATTTATATTCATAAGTTATGGCAACTTGCCTAAAAAGGAAAAGACAAAAAGGGCATTTCCTAAGGAAGTAAAGATTAACAGACAGAAAGGTAAAAATAAATAGACAAGAAAAATAATCATTGATGTGACGGATTCTACACATGATATTGTACATGTGGAGATGTTACATTGGCGAGGTTGTTAGAAGATGTGGAGAAAATGTACATACAGCTGGCTTGTCCGAGCAGGGATGGCTTTGTCAGTTTGGAGTCTCTTTTTCTTAGGTTCTCGACAAGGAAGATGTCGAGTAATTAGTTGGCTTGGGCATGAAAGAGTAATTTTTAATTCGATACACTATAGAAAGATGGGCAGTCATATGGCTCGGCATGAAGGGTGAATTGACAAGGAAGTGCTTGGCCTCAGCAGGGGTTGGTTAGAATAGAAAGATTCGTCGAGCCAGTCCCTCTAGTCTTCAAGCTCGGCTGTAGGTCAGGGGTCTAACAGCCTGATTCCTATAAGATATCATGGAACTTTAATAATTTACTATGTTAGACGAGGCTATAATAATAGCTTAGCGATTAGAAAGATAGAAGAGGAATAAGCCGAGTTGACTTGGGCAATCAAGTTGACCCACTTAGGGAAGTTATTGAGCTTAGTAGAGTGTTGAGTTGAGTAGAAGGGCAAATGTCAGGGCTGAATAGAAGAGTCGATTAACTGATGGTGAAGTGCCATCGAGAACTTATGAAAAGGGATAAGGATTTGGGAGGAAGACGAGTTAAAACAAATGCTTTAAATGTTAAAGGTTTGGGCAAATGACTGTCCAATGTTCGAATAAAAGAATGATGATTATCAAAGGAGATGTCCTAAAGCTCGAGGTAGATAGCACTGATGAGGAGCCCGAGGAGGAGGTTGCATTCGAAGAGAATATCACCCAAGAAGAAGAACTTGTTGAAGAGGATGTATTTGTAGAAGATATGGATAAACTAACCTTAGTTTAGTTCAACCTGCAATGAGTATAGAACCTTCTATCGAGGAGGAGCATAGAGAGAACTTATTCCACATTACTTGCAAAGTGAATGAGCAAGTATGTGCACTCATAGTAGATAGTGGAAGCTACACCAATGTAGTATCTGTTGACCAGATTAAGAAATTCAAGTTATCGACCAGTTTACATTTGAAGCCATACAAACTACATTGGTTGAACGAAAAGGGAGCACTACATGTCACTTAACAAGTATTGTTGCCGATCTCAATTGGAAACTATTTTGACAAAATTCTCTATGACATGTTACTCATGTGTGCATCTTATGTGCTGCTAGGCCAACTATGACTTTTTGATCGAAGGGTTATGTATGATGGGTTTAGGAATACCTATGTGTTTGAGGAAAATTACCTTGAACCCTATGACCCTAAGCCAAGTAAGTAGGCTGCAAGCAAAATTGGCTTGAGGATCTAAGAAGGCCTTGGTCCTAAGTCGAGCTGAGCTCTACAAAGTTATTAAGGTTGACATGCCGACTTTTATGTTGGTTAGGCGACTACTAGAGTTGAAGGAGCAGATTGAGTTGCCCTTTGAGGTGAAGGAGCTAATAGATGAATATTCCGAATTGTTTCCCAAGCAGTTGCCTAAAGGATTACCTTTTTTTTCGAGGTATAGAACATTGCATTGACTTGATACTTGACATTGCCCCTACCAAACAAACTAGCTTATAGAATGAATCTTGAGCAAGTTGTAGAGCTCTAAAGATAAGTCAACGAGCTGTTAAAGAAGGGATATGTGAGAGAGAGTCTTAACCCCTATGTTATACCTGCATTGCTTGTACTGAAGAAGGATGGCATTTGGCATATGTGTATGAATAGCAGAGTTATTAACAAGATTACAATCAAGTACTAATATCCCATCACAAGGCTAGACGATATGCTGGATAAAGTGAATGGTATAAGGGTGTTTAGTAAGATTGGCCTAAAATCAAGGTAACACCAGATTTGAATGAGATAAGAGGACGAATAGAAAACTGTTTTGAAGACTTAACATGGCTTATACGAGTAGGTAGTCATACCTTTTGGATTATCAAACGCCCTAAGTACTTTTATAAAATTGATAAATCATGTTTGGAGAGATTTGATTGGAAAATTTATCATCGTCTACTTTGACGTTATCCTTATCTATAGTACCGACCTAGAAATGCATACAGACCATCTCCGTTCATTGTCCTCCAAGCAGAAAGATTGTTAGGAAACTTGAAGAAATGCTATTTTTGTCAGGAAGAAATGGTCTTCCTAAGTTACATGATTAGTGGAAAAGGATTGAGGGTCGATAAAGAGAAGGTACGAGCCATTATTGAATAGCTGACTCTAACCTCATGTGTCGAAATAAGGAGTTTCCATGGATTAGCATCATTCTATTGATACTATATTCAACGATTCAATACCATAGTAGTACCTCTGATTGAGCTAACAAAGAATAATGTAGAGTTCAAGTGGGGAGAGAAGAAAGAGAAGAGTTTTACTGAGGTGAAAGTAACATTGACCTCTACCCTAGTCTTGGCTTTGCTTAATTTTGATAAAGTATTTGAACTTAAATGCGACGTGTCAGGTGTCAACATCGAAATTGTGCTGATGTAAAAAGGCCAACCAGTTGCTTATCATAGCAAAAAGCTCAGAGGCCCACAGTTGAACTATTTTGTGTATGACAAAAAACTCTTAGAATTAATCTAAGCTCTTTGCTTATGATAACATTATCTTTTGCTAAAGGAATTCGTTATCTATACAAATCTTGAATCCTTGAGATATTTGTGGAGTTAATCTAAGCTTTCTAAACGTTAAGCTCGATGGATTGAATTTCTGGAAGGATTTAATTTTGTCATCAAACACAAGCAAGGCAAGAATAATGTAGCTACTGATGCTTTGTCAAGAAGACACGTTGTTCTTACTGAGTTGCAGGCGAGCTTATTAGGATTTGCAACTATTAAAGAACAATGTCAAAATGATTCTCATTTTGGCCCTATATATTGTCACGCCCCGAAGCGGTAGAGTCGTAACAACCCCTGCCGTGTAAATCATCCTAAGATAGAAGTTGGCTTTACAACCGCTATCTTAGACCTGATCTACACAAGGCGTCAACGACTAACCCGCTTTGAAGTAAACAGTTTGTAATTTAAATAAATCATTAATCTAAGAAAGTGAGGAAATATATATATGCTATAATTCAGCTATTGTAATTAGGGTTTACAATATTTCTCCGTAATATTTTTTTCCTAGTTGTTACATTATTCAAAATGAAAAGTTCTAAAGTAAAAACTTAAACCTTAAAAGTATGTATTTATTCTTCAAATGTTTTTCCTCACTCCCCAGGATCCAGCAGTTGCTAGCTTCAGAGTAGTGGTTTGCCGCTTCTTAGCCAGCACCTGCACGACGTCTATAGGGATGTGAGCAACCACAGCTCAGTAAGTAGGGATGGAGGACTTAAAACTATACCAAAAACACAACAAGGTTTTCAATCACTTATTAGATGCAATGCATGTGCAAGCAAATGCCATCGCACGACGTTGTCCGGCCCGTCGTGAGATTAGAGAAATTGCGCCCGCTCTAATCTGGGTTGAGGAGTTGCCGTTAATGCAACAGCTCACGACCAAACCCAGGCTTGTGCAATGGAGACCACGCTCCTCCCGCGACTACCTTCGAACCATTGACTTCACCCCCGCCGCGACCTCCTCTCCTGTCACTTAGTTCGACTGAGGATGAAGAATGGACCATTTTGCAATCCTGCACTATCCCTTCCGAAGGGGTTGGTATTTGGCCGGAGAGTCCTAAGTTCCCCTAACGGGTTGCAATGCATGTCCGATTATGATTACTGGTCGGATATTTAATCAAGTCCAGTTTAGGGTGATCAATCATTACATACAATTCATACAACATGTGCCAAAGCAACAAACAGAATCATAGCATCACCCATAATCAAGCACATGCACACATTCAACTATCTAACAAGCACAACCAAGCATAATCTTAAGCCTCCAAAAATACAGCATCGTATTAATCCCAACTTACCTCGACTCCTCGCTCGCTCACTCGTGGTCCGATTTGCTCAGGCCATTGCCGGTTATCCCTATAACACGAACGTGGTTTCAGCTTTTCATATAACTGTTATAGGTTCGTTTTATCCTATAATGCTTATTGTTAGGTTTTGTTTAAGGTTTAATATGCCTAATTATCTAGGTATTAAGTCTTTTACAATTATTCTAGGTTTGGGGTTAGGTTCAGGTTCGGTTTTCGCATCGATTTCTAAACCAGGTTTTTAGTTCGATTTTTAAGTAATGTTTTAGATTCCAACCCTAAAAATCCGTTTCAACCTATAATGTGAAATTAATCACATTACTTCCCAATCTCTTAAATACCATTATTAACTCTAATTAGTATTTTATTCTATCCAGTACACTTAAATCCCTATTTATGTACTGAATTTACTCCTAATGTGAGAAATTTTTACATTTTTCATATAATTACATAAATTCAAGTTTCCCATCAGATTTATTGTACGTTTTTATTATTAACACAATATCAATTTTTATTATAATATTTCCTATTTATTATATTTTCAATAATTACCTATTATGTATTATTACCCTTTATGTATATATTACACTTCTATTATTTCTATTACTCTATTTATCATCTCTAAACCTCATTTATCATTTCAAAATGTATAATTTCATCCTAAATTGGATTTTACTCCAATTTACCCTAATTTACAAAATTATCTTAAAATGTACTATTTTTCCATATTGCCTATTTACTACATAATTAACCTAATAATTACATCTAACACTCTAATTGCTACAAGTATCATAATCCATCAGATTTTAACATCCTAAAACATGTAATTATTCACTAAATCAGAAATTAATCATTTAATTACATAATTAGCCCTAAATTACCCATTTTATGCCTCATTTTAGGGCCTAAAAATTATCTAAAAATTTAGAAAATTAATTTTTGAAAACGGGCTTCATAGCACTGTTCTATATCATCTAAGTAATCTACAAAAAAATTTTGGGCTTGAAACTACACTCCTAAGGTCATTTATTTCTAAACCGAAATGTGCTCGGTTTTGCATGATTTCTTAAGGGCCATATATTACGGGATATAATTTCATCAAAATAATAGTTTTTCTACAAACTACATACAAAAATATCCTAGAATAACAAAATTCATAATTTTATAATTATATTTACTATTTTTACAAAATTACACAAGATTCGGGCTGGAATTTGGACTCACCGGTTTGGATGGCTCTGGCCACCGCGGGCCGCCGTGGCCTTGTCGGCCGGCCTGGGCGCTGCCACCACCGTGTGGTGGTGGTGGCCGTCCACTTCCAGCTCCTCGTCTGGTGTGGGTTCCTTTTAAAACCCTTAACTGCACAGTTTTTCTTATTTTTTTTATTTTCTGGATTTTCTCTCGAATTTTTGACTCTCCCTAATTTTCTCTGATTTCTAACTATCCAAATGAGTTCCTGGATTTTTTCTGCTATTTATAGGGTTTTATGGGATTTATTGTGCATTAATTTGGACAAGACAAGTGCTTTATCCCTAAATTTTTGGCTTTTATGTTGTCCTAATTTAATTGGTTGAATTTTCTTTTTCAGATTCTGACTTGCCACGACCTTATCTTGATTCAGCTTATCATCTTATGATTTTTTCTGATTTTTCCATAATTATTTTATAATTTTCTTTAATTATTTACTTAGTTTTTGACCAATTTAAGTAATTACGCGTATTTTTATCTACACGTAAAAAAATGTGGGGTACACGTGAACATTCCTAAATATGATTTTGGTCATTCTAAAATTTTCAGTATACATATAATCTGTCTTTAGTAATTTATTAGTTATTATATTATACTTTTTGCCTTTTCAATAATTAGCAATTATTATGCTTAAAATTTGAAAATTTTATAGTCTCCTATTTTATTTCTTATTTTCTTAAATTCACGTTTACGGGGTCATTTTTACTAATATTTCTCTCAATGGTTTATAATTCAGGTTCGATCGGATCTTTCAACCGATCGAAACCTTGAGTGATTGGTTGTGGGGCTTACATATATAAGCACTGTGGAGTAGTTAGAGCAATGGATGAGTACCATATAGAAGATGGTTATCTATTATGAGGAGGCAAATTGTGTGTGCTGACTTATTCTATTAGAGAGCTGCTGGTGAAAGAAATCTATAGTGGTGGACTCTCTAGGTACTTTGGAGAATGAAAGACATATAAACTATTAAATGACAGGTTCTTTTGGCCTAAGATGAAACATGACATGCATTGTGTGATTTAAGGATGTACCGTTTGCAAAAAAGCAAAAAGCCCAGCAGAATAAGGGAAGGCAATGCCTCTACTTACTTTGAGCAAACCATGGGTTGATCTGAGTATGGATTTTGTCTTTGAACTACCCTGAACTACTTGAGGCAAAGATTTTATAATGGTTGTTATGGATAGGTTAAGCAAAATGACACATTTTGTGCCCTACACCAAAACTAATGTTGCTTTGGCTATTGCTTTTTTGTTTTTGCAAGAGATAGTTCGCTTGCATGGAGTATCGAGGAGCGTAATGTCAAACAGAGACCCAAAATTCTTAAGCCATTTTTGGAGAGCTCTTTGGTGTCAAATGGGAACTAAGTTATTGTTCAATATTTCTTGTCACCCCCAAACTAATGGCCATACAGACAAAGGTCATCAATCATACTCTAGGATCACTACTTTGAGCTGTAGTAGGAAAGAACTTAGTTAACTAGGACGTTTACTTAGCAATGATAGAATTTGGTTGCAACAGAATTTTACCACCATAGGTTGTCTATGGCTTCAACCCTGAGCTACCCTTCGCTATGCCTCGATGCTGCCCACTAATTAAGAATATTTAGAAGTAAGAACTAGAGTCGAGTCCCTTCAAGAGATCTACCAATGAGTCGCCCAACACATTGACTAAGTTGCCAAAAAACTAAGGGAGAAAGGCAAAGGAAGGAAGATTAAGTAGTTTTAGCTCGGTAACTAAATATGTTTACACTTGAGTAAGGAAAGATTTCTTAACAAGAGAAAGAACAAGTTGTCTGCTAAAGCTAAAGGACCATTTCAAATACTCCAAAAGATCAATGACAATGCATACCAACTAGAGCTATTGGAAAACTTGGGATTGTTAAATGTATTTAATGTTGCCAACCTCAGCCTTTACTGACTCGAGGAGAACTTGTACAAAGACCAGTTAAATTTGATCCTAAATCCTAATAAGCTTGATGGTGATGATAGGAATTAGACCACTAAACCCCTGACTCGAGCCCGAGCTCGAGGACTGGAAAGCATGGCTAGATAGTTCTTTCTTTATAGCCTACAACTGAGGAGTTTGAGCTACTGCAGTTTGCCGACCTAATGCCTTAGCCAAGCAAGACCCTCTTGCACTCATCAATAGTCATCAGCTGTTGACCAGAGGTGCATATGATAATAGCTCAACACATCTGACTAAGTCTTCATTTGACCTGAATTTAACCTATAACCAATACGTCCGAGTTGAATTCACCTTAGAAGAATCACTTAAATAGCTCGTCACTGTTGAACTGTTACCTTGACTCAGCATCATCATTCAATAGCACTTAGGCTAACTGAATAATTGTCTACCTTTTTGCAAGGCACATAACCAGTAGCCATCCACTACATGTCTGAGGACCCCTATGACAGAATCTTCCTTACAGGATTAACTTTTTTTGTTGTATTTTCAATTATACCTTTATCATTCATTGTACATTACTTCTTTTAGACATTACTCTTTTTGTCTTCTCCATTTTAGGTAGGATGCCCTAGCATTTTAGGTATGAATACCCTTGTAATATGTAGCCATAAGGATCATCATCTTACATTTGTTATTGAATGTACTACTTTCTTCTTAACATTACTCTTAGCTTGTTTGCCTATTTTACTTTTATCCTAACCCTTAAGCATGGCTAAGTATCGAGTACCTTCGTCGGACTAGCTGTGAGTCATATCAAGTTGAGCAGTGAGTTTTCAGAGATTTTCTTGGTGCATCATATCCTTAGAATTCGTTTGTAGGTTGCTTGTTTACTTTCCTGTTTTCATGCATTTCCACCTTCATTTTCGAGCTTTCGATAAGCTTGGACCCACCCTTTTTACAATCGACCTTATTAGTCCTTAACTTCGGTTTGTTTCATTTAGGATAAGTCTTTGATGGGTATACTTGTTGCAAAACGTTTGCCATGTGTTTGCGTTTTGTCATGATTGTGGTTTAGCCAATTGCACAGGCCTTCGAGTACCTACTGGTTATGCTAAACTAGGTTGCATAAATGCATTGAGCATGAAGTTCATGGGTTGTTGGTAAGGGTGGGCAAAAAAACTGTCCGAAACAAATCAAACCAAACTGTAAATTGAACCAATTCGAATTGAAATAGCGGTTTTTTTTAACGATTTAGATTAGCACCCTCCAAACAGTTTGGTTTAGATGCACAATCCGAGCTGTACTTATTAATCCGAATTGAACCATTTATTTTTTAATAATAAGGGACTAGTCACAAGTTATTCTATTTTATTTTGGTGATTAAGCATGGTGGTACCATATTGTTTTTCTAGGACCTTACGAGGTACTATGATTCGATAGGTACTATCATTATATTTATAATTGCAAAAAAGCCAAAAGATATTGCTTTTCTCCCCTTCCTTTCTGTTCATTTACATGGGTAAACAAGGAGTCATGATTGAATTTGTTTGTGACACCTTAATTTATTTATGTGGATAAATGACTAAATGATAATTTAGGTTGAAAAAGAAAAAAGAGATAATTTTGGTTTAATCCGTAATCCAAACCGAACCAAACATTATTTAATGATTTGAAAATTTTCCCAATTTGAACCGTATGGTTTGGTTTAGGAAAAAGAAAAACCAAATTGTAAATTATAGTTTGGTTTAGATTTTATACAAAACCGAACCAATACGATCAGTACCCACCCCCGGTTATTGGTTTTGCTCGATTGTGACGATGAGCTAACTATTGTTTCCTCGTTTGGCCTTTTTTGGGATGCATTTTTCAGTAGGGCTACATCCCCGTAAAGAGTTGCGTTGGACTTATGATTGTCTTCAAGTAGTTGTTGGATGAGTAATCTAAGTTGTTACATTTCATCGACTTGAGTGCACGAAATAGGAGGTATTGGTGAACATCGTGGTGCGGATGACCTGTTACCATCACCCAACTATGATGTGATGGTATCACCTAATTGTGAAGCGTGTCGATTGTTATTTTTGCTCTTAGCCATCTTGTGTGGAGTGGCCTAAAATGGTAGGCACTAAAATGTTGATTGTGGTTAAATCAAATAGTAGAGATAGAGTGGAGTAGGCTTCAACTCCTTAAAGAGGGTTTAAATAGGCTTTAATCTAGGTGAGCTCCATGCTCCCCATCACCTACAAAAAGCCTCTTGTGGATGTATGTATGAAGGCCCTTCGACACTTAAGTTAACAAGGAGGACAGAGAAATAGAGATTGAAGGTTAGCCGAGCACTGCTAATCCTTAGGGATGTTGCTTAAGTGCAAGTGGGTCTTTTATGCCAAAAGGAATGTTGAGTGTTTGGAGATTTTGGACCTGGATCCCTTTGTCTATTAGCCTCTTACACTATTTATAATGTAAGGAGGTATAACTACTTGGACACATGTTGGCTTAGAACTCGTCTATACTTGGTGGTGGGCAAGGGATATACATTGCGGTGGTGACATGGTGGCTTTAGGAGTTGGTTGGTCATGACTATATTGGCAACCACGTCTATAATCTAAGGATTTGACACCTTTAGGGTATGTCGGGTGTACTAGCCATACTACGGATATTTAGATGTAATTAATGAGTCAAGGCAGGATGTGGGCGCTACAGACGAAAAGGGGTGAGAAGATAAGAGAGAGGTGGCATGAGCACATTTCGAGTGGCGGGTTAGGCCCTAAAGGGTGCTTATAGGAGTAGGGGGTATCCTCGCTTCTTATGCTTGAACTAGGTGGTGGAGTCATTCCTTGCATCCTAAGCTTGTTCGAACTATTGTTGGAGTCCTTAGATGTAGGGCAAGCCTCAAAGATGGTGCTCACTGGAGAGGTTGTCCAAGTCCTTAGGATTAGGTGCTCTAAGGATGGATCTTCGCGGGGCCTAAAGGTGGTAGAGACGTTTGAGCAGGTTGGAATAGTTGAAGGAGGTAAGTCCTTCAAGGACCTATGGGCTTTTAGAGATCTCTATCAAAGCTGGGCCTCGAGTCGAGCCAAAATTAGGTATGGACAATAGTTATAATATAAGCAATATTATCAGTATGGCAAGAGTTTTATTTTTATTTTATTATATTTGGGCCCTTTAGATTGTCAAGGTTTATTATAAATACTTATTGTTGATACTATTCAAAGTTAATGAGTGATTTCAAAGAAAACAATGGGACCTTCTCTCTTTCTTTAATACTTATCAGTTAATTATCAAATTGCGGCACTCATAATCTCTTTTGTTTATTTTGATTGTGGCATCTAATCAACTTATCAATTAAAATTAAACAAAAGAAAACAATTCAAATTAATTAGTTGTGCCATCCAATTGATTTATCAACTTATTAATTTATTCATAGTCTGTTGAATTTCAGTATTCATGAACCTAAAGCACCAGAAATATAAACACTGTAACTCTAGTCAAATGGTTCGTATTAGAAAATTATACAGGGTACAATTCAACTTGAGACCTACTCATATCATCTTTGCATCGGATTGAAGATTAGGCGATTAAATTGGAGTTTTGGCAGGGTGTTCATGTTGATTTGGACATAAAAGTGACGACTTCATTGGCTATTTGATTTTCAAATCCAAAAAAGTAAATAAAAAAAAAACTAAATTGCATTCCTTTAGGAATTTTTGAATTTATTAGTAAAAGAATATTTCATTTTTCGCATGACTTGTTCTACATATATGATTGGTTTTGGCTCTTGAAAATTAATCACATCATTTGCTCGTCTCAAATAATCGATTTCTCAGCAAATAACTAGAAAAGCTCAGTTACATTTCTAGATGAATTCAGCTAAGGATAGCTTAATTCATTCATTAAGTTGATGCGTAGTCGTACTACCGTTAGACTTGTCCCACGTAGCGACTACCCCTTTTCATTTTGTCCCATCTCGTGGATAGTGCATGTCCCAAAACAGTGAATTAGGTTATACATCTTTCCATTTCTTAGCATACTCAGCGTCAAAGATGTGCACTTCCGGTTCATCTTCAAAATTGTGACTTTAAATCACACATCTTCCCCCTTGAAGGCTTTTTAAGATAGGTCACTTAAGGTAAAATATTTGTGACATTTAAGAAGTTATAACCTGAATGGTTAAAGCCAACCAGATTGGCTAGTTGGACTGGCTCATCCATGACATGACTTAAGGTAAAATATTTGCGGTATTTAAGATATTGTAATCAATATGGTTAAAGCTGATCGGATTGGCCAGTTGGACTAGCTCATCCATGAAACAGTCTTGTCGATGCAGTCTACACCTAAAAACCGATCAATAAGGGTTGAACTCGGGTTGGTAAAAAACCGAGTTTTGTACGAATATGGGCTAATTTTTTTTAAAAAAATACAAATATAGCATACTGAAGGTGCATCAAGTGCATGCACCTTCAGTTACTTATATTTTTTAAATTGAAGGTGCATCAAGTGGATGCATCTTTAGTATAATTTATTATAATTGAAGGTGCATGTACCGAATGCGCCTTCAGTGTAATTAGTTATAATGCAGTACATGCACCTTCAGTAAGTCAGGTATAAATACCCCAATCTGCCTGACCACAGCTCATTCTTACTTATATCAGTTTTTAAAATTTCTAAAACATAAAGAAAACTCGAGGAAACTCATAGTTGAAGTATCGGACCATTTCTTTACGCAAGTGAACGTCTAAAATAGGTAACAATTTATAACTTATAGGCATGTAATTTATTTATTTATTTTATTTTATTTTATTAATAATCAACATTATGCAATTTTTATTTTTACAAAAAAAATTTGTTATGTTATTACGTAAATTTCGTAATCGTAGATGTACCATAAGTTATATAAATTATTAATATTTCATAAAAATTTATTGTATGTTGTATAAATTTAGGATTGTTTTGTATTGCGGTAAATAAGTTATACGAATGTGGGTATGAATAATATTGGAATGCAAGAAGAAATTGTTGTGTGTGTGTGTGTATATATATATATATTTCGCGTTTTTTATTGTGTTGAGTCGAATTAAAAAGTTAAAGCTAGGTAGTTGTGTTGACAATGTAGTTTACCGAGATGATTAAGTCCATTTTATAAAGTTGTCACTCAGTATGTAGATGAAGTTTATAATGTTATTTAAATATTCGGTTCATTGTGGTACTACTAGGGTGGAAATGGCAGATTACGTGAAAGTTATTATATATGTGAATGGAAATATAGTGATGGGTAGCTAAGGGTCAGAGTATGATAAGGAGCCCGTTAAGAAGTTGAAAATCAGGAAGGATTCAAACTTCTCTCATTTCAGTCGGAGAATTTGTAGATGCGCAGGAGTTGACCCGAGTGGTGTTGAACTTGTGTACAGACATCCCTTTTTCCATGATACTGGAGTTGTCTACAAGTTGATGGCCATTAGAGATGATAAAGATATTGAGAATTTCAATGAGATGGTAAAGTCTTTTAGGGAACAAAGTATTCAAGAAGTGTACATAAGGCATATTGGGGAATCGAGTGCCCGGAATGAGCATGAAATACATGAGCTAAATAATCTAACCCTTCCGGATCCCAATGTACATTAAACAATGATTGGTGTAGAGCAAACAAATGTAGATCAATCAAATGAACTGTACATGGATTTCTCTGAGTACGAGCACGTGAATATCTTAGAAGAGCAGCTTGACGAAGCATTGGGTCCCATTATCGAACATAAAGAGTCTTATGTAGAGAGAATGCACATGGATATAAATGTCAGTGATGGGGAGAATGCAGTAGATGTGGATAGTGATGAGGATGATGAGGATGGTGATGGTGATGGTGATGAAGATGATGTTGGCCTCGAAGATGACCATAATAAGGATTTAGGAGGGGCCCAGGTGATACCATATGTTGGTGGGAGTAGTATGTTGGTCCGGACATTTCGCGGTGATGACCCTAGTAGGCTATATCATCGAACTAGTGAAGTAATGTCAAGTAGGCAATTTGAAGACTTTCCGCAAATAAACAAACCTGTCAACAGGCTTATCAGAGATCATGTCCCATTGTACAATAGCCAGTACGATGGTAGCGATTATGCAACATTCGAGAGAGATGTTAATGAAATGTGCAGTAACATCATTAACTTTAATGACTTGAGTGTTGATATATGTTTCAACACAAAGAAGGATCTTATAAATGCAGTTAAGTCATTTTACCTAAGGAACCATTGTGATTTTCATGTAGACATTTTGAAATTGAATGTATACATTGTCTATTGTAAAAAGAAAGATCAGGGTTGTAAGTAGAGGCTATGGGCTTGTTTGAAGAAAGTAGAAGGTCTTTTCAAAATAACAATTCTAGAGAGTCCGCACACTTGTGTGAACCCAATGATGAACCGGGATCATCCTTAACTCGACAGCAACATAATGGTTACACTATTCATCAATAGTGTACGGAACAACCTTAATGTTAAGATACCTGATCTTGCAGCTAATGTGCAAACTATGTATGGGCACACAATAACAATAGAAGGGTTTTCAAGGCCAAGTGAAAGGCTGTTGAGATGGTATATGGCAATTGGGAGAAGTCGTATAATGAGTTGTCGAGATTATTAAATGCAATGAAGTTGAGCAACCCGAGGACATAAGTAGATTAGGGCTGGAGTAGTTCACCAAAGTAAGGTCAATCCCAGTTCAAGTGGGCTTTTTGGACATTTGGGCCTTGTGTTGAAGCCTTCAAATATCATTGACCTATTGTATGTGTTGATAGCACATTCTTATATGAAAAGTACAGGTGTAAGTTGTTGGTAGCTTGTAGCATGGATGGGGACAATTTAATTGTTCCATTAGCATTTGCTCTTGTTGATACAGAATTGGCAAAAACTTGGGGGTAGTTACTACAGAAGCTTAAAGTGCAAGTAGTCGACCAAAACAAGGAAACCTTATGTCTTGTATCTGATAGGGCATTCGGTATTGACTTTGCATATAAGGAACCATCAGTAGGCTGGCAGCCATCGTTTGCAGTTTGGATATATTATCCATGACACATTGCTAGTAACTTCAACATGGTCCACAAAAAAGCTAGTTATGCAAGAAACTTGTATGGTTTACAGGTTTTAGGCACAATAGAGGAAATTTAAATGTTTCATGCAGAAGTTAGCCTAGGCTAAGGAGGGTGCTTCTGCGTGGTTCGACAATGTTGATTTGGACAGGTAGACTCTCGCATATGATGGATGTTACTATTTTAGATACATAATATCAAACATTGTCGAGAGTTATAACTCCATTTTAAAATTAGTGCATGGATTACCCGTCACTACATTAGTGAAGAAGATATTTTACATGTGTTGCCTATTGGGAGGAGAGGCATAAGGACACTAAGGAGGCAATCGATTTTAGCAAGACCTACACTAACTACGCTGTAAAGATGTATGAAACTTGGAGGGGGTGGGCAAGTGCACATAGAGTCATTTCATTTAGCTTGCAGAATGGTATTTTCGAGATTTTTACTGGTAGTCGAATGACAACAATAGGATTGAAGAGAGGAGGAAGGATACATATAGTTGACCACACTTGCGCTTGTCAGAAGTGGCAAATATATAGGATCCATTGCTCCAATGCATATGTTGCTGCAGCAAGTATGAAGGTGGATAGAAAATCAACAATAGGGCCATGGTATAAGTGGGCAAACCAGATAGATTGTTACCGAGTTCATTTCTACTTGATTGGTGATGAGTTGAATTAGCCACAAGTTAGCTTCCTTTATCTTCACCCGAATATTGACTTACTACAAAAAAAAGGTAAACCTAGGCGTAAGTGATATCATACGGAGATGGACATTCGTGAGCGGTTTGATAAAACTAGATGTAGCGCATGTGGGCAAGAAGGACATAATCGGAGGAGGTGTCTGGATATTAATAGGGTTGGTACATATTCCCTTTTTATCTAAGCATTACATTGTAATATATGCATAAATATAACGATCGACAATTTTGTATTTTTTGTCTACTAAACATGTTTATTTGTGGTTGTAGGATAAATGGAGCTGGGATTGATTGAACCACGTGTACTTGCGAGGCAAGTTAGTCATCATTCACAGGTCGTTTGGGAGGGTAGGGTGAGTAATGCCATCATCATTTCCAATCAATTCCTTTATTAAAGAGGTGTTATTTGCTAACTTAATGCATGTTTCTTTAGGAGGCGGCTTATGCACTACGAGTGTGGCATAGTGAGTTGTCATTACGTAAGGATGAGTGGGATATCCCTATACATCTTAGGGTAAAACCTTACATATGGGAGGCTGGGTTTTGGGGAGTTGCACAACTCCCATTTATTATGTTGGATTAGCATTTGACTACGGCACTTGTTAAGAGATGGAGGTTTGAGACACATACATTCCACGTACCTACTGGAGAGGTGACCATCACACTGCAGGATGTTGAGGTCTAGCTTGGACTTCCAATTGAGGAGTCGTGGTGGTGGGCTGGACAGAGACTGATGATGAGGAGAGCTAGGATGATGTAGAGGAGAGACTGCTGGGTGTAAGGCTTGCTCGGATAAGGGATGAGGGGTGCTTGCTTATCTCTAACATGGTTACGGGAGTACTTCTAGATACTTCCCCGTGGGGCGGATGACGAGATAGTCCGACAGTACGCACATACTTACATACTCAGCTTGATGGGAGGATTTATATTTGCGAATAAATCATCTAGCCATATTTACTTGATGTTTTTGCCATTATTGGAGGACTTCTCAGTAGTTGGGTAGTTTAGCTGGGGTAATGCTTGTTTGGCATGATTATACTAACAGTTGTGCTCTGCCTTGTCATTTGACGCACATGAGTTAGGAGGGGCTGCAATTCTACTACAAGTCTGGGCTTGGGATAGATTCCTACATGTTGTCCCCCTTAGTCGATATGGGTTTATTATTGATGTGGATTGGTCATTGGCGGCTAGATGGAGGATAGTGCGGGATACAACTCAGTATTAGATGCATGTTGTAGATGCATATCGCATTGCTTTTGACATGCAGACAACGTTACAAGTATGATATTATTAGTTATCCTCTTTCTTGTTCTTTTCTTGGACATAAGTGATAACCATCGTTGTTTGACAAGTTGTTTATTTTTATTTTCCTTTTCTTCTACCCTTTAGATTGTTTGGGAGCCTTATACAGAGGAGCTGTTGCAGTTGCTGCCTTACTTCTATATTGCTGGGTGATACATTTGGACATCGTGGGTACCACTCATATGTTTCCATATCATTGAGTGGTGCTTTCTAGACCGTATCATCCAGTAGTTTGGTGGATATCAATATGTTCTACAAGAGATCGACACCTTAGAGCAGCTCCACCAGTTAGACCTCCGAAGTAAGACAGATGTTGACTAGATCAATATACACTCTTCTTACATCCAAGCTTAGGGTTAGAGACATGGATTCCTAATATACATCCAGGGTGCTCGAGGGGTCGACGAAAGCTACTGGCCATGGTATAGACAGATTACCTAGCGTTATACTACATACCATGGAGTTGTCATTGGTCAATTGGTACGTATATCTAAAATCGTCTACTATTTTATTTTTCATTCGTTTATACTTGCTATCATATGTACCAACATTTATTTTCTTTACTTATTTCAGGTACACTCATTGAGGAGAGTCAGACTGGCACCTGACTATTCTACAGCGCTTGGTATTGCAGATGGGTTACTTGATTTTGTTGAGCAGCACAGTGGCCTTATCCTCTACACACAGTAAGAGGGTGTACATGAGCTACCTCATATGGACCACGGCGGGGACTAGGGACCACCTGTTGATGAGGAGATGCCAACTCCTCATGTACCACCTAAGGGTAGAGCTAGAGTTCGAGGAGGTAAGGCTCGAGGGGTATGTTGTCAGGTAGACTTTGGTGATGATATCTCACCACATGCCCATCATTCTGTAGACCTAGGGCATATCAGTGGGGGATATAACACATACCTTGGGTTAGGTGTTGCCTCCACTTCGGGAGCTGAATCCAGCTCTAGGAGTGGATCTAACTCATACATGACTCTTGAGTTCCAACAACATCTTGATCCTGCGACTCTACTAGCTCCTCAAAAGTGACATTCCACCTTCATATAGTCATCCATGGGTGAAGATGTTACTTAGTTGCATCCGGGCCATCCAGCCGACTTAGTTCCTCTTAGGGAACTTATGCTCGATGATCCACCACTTGTACTTACTCAGACACACAATAGATCGGGGCATTCACTTCTTTCTCGTACCGTGAGGACCTTTATACGGCGTAGGCGTCAGTAGATATGTTTAGTCTATTGTTTTTGTTTTCTTCTTTATTTTTTCATTGTATTGATGTTATCATTAACTGATTACAAATTTTGTGTATATATTGATTATTCGAAATAAAATTCACTTTTCATCATATACTGCAATTCAATGCATTGTTTATTTATCATAATTTTACAATTTGCAATTATTTTTCCTTCTATCCGACTCATATGGTCATTGGATGATCATCCCATATGCTTATTTTTTCCTCACTTGCTATATTTGTTGAGACATTCCACCAATTATGATTTTATGTAATTTATTATTGTATCAAACTTTCCATTTAGTTTGTAAGTTAATGGTTGGAAGAACGTTACTTCATTGTTTCAGCCAGAGGGAAATTAGTAATGGAAATTGAACTAAAGCCACATCAAGTGTATATGCTTTCAGTATAAATATTTGCACCGAAGGCGCATGTACTTAATGCACCTTCAATTCACACCTTCAATTCAAATTGTGATATTGAAGGTGCATCAAGTATATGCACCTTCGGTGTAAATATTTATATTGAAGGTGCATACACTTGATGTGCTTTCAATTCAATTTCTACTAAAATAGTCTACTGAAGACAAGTTGGGAAGTGGGGAAGACCTCACATGAAATCACAATTGGTGGAACATCTCAACAAATATGGCAAGTGGGGAAGAAATAAGTGCATGGGATGATCATCCAATGACCATACGAGTTGAATAGAAGAAAAAGTAATTATAAATTGTAAAATTAGGATAAATAAACAATACATTGAATGTAACATATGATGAAAAGTGAAATGTATTTTGAATAATCAGTATATACAGAAAAGTTATAATGTGTCAATGATAAGATCAATAGAATGGAAAAATAAAGAAGAAAACAAAAATAATAGACTAAACATATCTACTGATGCCTGCGCTGTGTGAAGGTCATCACGGTACAAGAAAGAAGTGAACGCCCCTATCTCGCGTGTGTCTGAGTAAGTTCAGGTGGTGGATCGTTGAGCTCAAGTTCCCTAGGAGGAATTGGGTCGGCTAGATGGCTCGAGTGCAGTTGAGTGACGCCCTCACCCGCGGATGACTGTATGAAGGTAGAACATCGCTTTTGAGGAGCTAGTGGAGTAGCGAGGTCAAGATGTTGTTGGAAATCGAGAGTCACGTATGTGCTAGATCCAAGCCTAGAGCTGGATTCCGCTCCTAAAGCGGAGGCAACACCTGAACCAGGGTATGTGCTATATCCTCCACTAATATGCTCTAGGTTTATGGAATGATCGGCATATGGTGAGATATCGTCATCAAGGTCTACTCGACGACATACCGCTCGAGCACTTCCTCTTCGAACTCTAGCTCTACCCCTAGGTGGTGCACAGTTGGCATCTCCTCGTCAATAGGTGGTCCTTGATCCCCACTGTAGTCCATATAAAGTGGCTCATGTATGTCTCATTGTTGTGGGTAGAGGATAAGGCCACTATGTTGCTCAACAAAGTCAAGTACCCCATCTGCAATACCTAGCGCTGTAGGATAGTTAGGTGCTAATCTAACACTCTTGAGCGAGTTCACCTAAAATAAGTAAAGAAAATAGATGTTGGTATATATGATAGCAAGTATAAACGAGTGAAAAATAAAATAATGGATGATTTTAGATGTACGTACCAATTGATCAATGATATCTCCATAGTGTGTAATATAATGCTGGGTGATTTGTTTATACTACGACCAGTAGCTCTCATTAACCCCTCGAGGACCCTGGATGTGTACTGAGAATCCATATCTTTGTCTCCAAGCTTGGATGTAGGAAGAGTGTATGTTGATCCAGTTAATATTTGTCTTACCCTAGAGGTCCAGCTGGTGGAGCTACTCTGAGGTGTTGACCTCTTGTGGACCGAACAACAAGATCCGAAAAGCATCACTTAATGATGTGAAAACATATGAGTGGTACTTGGGCAGTCCAAATGTATCGCTTGGCAATACAATACTAAGGCAGCAATTCCTCTGTATAAGGCTCCCAAACAACCTAAAGGGCAGAAGACAAAGAAAAAAAAATTAAACAACTAGTCAAATAACGATGGTTATCACTTACGATTAAGAAAAGGACAGCAAAGAGTATAACTTATCATATCATACCTGCTGTGTTGTTTGCATGTCAAAAGCTGTATGATACGCATCTACGACATGCATCGGATGTTAAGTCATATCTCGTACTACCCTCCATCTTGTTGCCAATATCCTATCCCTATTGATAATAAACCCATATCAACTGGGGGGGGGGGGGGGGGGGGGGACATGTGGGAATCTATCCTAAGCCCAAACCTGCAATAGAATCGTGGCCCCTCCTAGCTCATGCTCGTCGGATGAGGAGGCAGAGTATAGCTGTCAGTACAACTATGCCAAGCATGCACTACCCTAACTAAACTGCCCAGCTACTGAGAAGTCCTCCAACAATGGTAAGAACATTAGGTGGATAAGGCTGGAGGATTTATCTACAAATATAAATTCTCTCATCAAGCTGAGTATGTACGCACGCGTGTACTATTGGATCATCTCATTGTCCGGCCTACAGGGAAGTATCCGAAAGTGCTCCTATAACCACGTTAGAGATAAGCAAGCACCCCTCATTCGAGCAGGCCTTATGCTCAGCAACCTCTCTCTTACATCAACCTAGCTCTCTTCATCATCCATCTTTGTTCACCCTACCATTGCGAACCCTTCAACTGGAAGTCCAAGTTGGACCTCAACATCTTGTAGTGTGATGGTTGCCTCTCCAGTAGGTAGGTGGAACATATGTGTCTCAGGCCTTCATCTCTCGACAAGTGCCGTAATCACACGCTAATCTAACATAATAAATGGGAGCTGTGCAACTCCCCAAAACCCAACCTCTTGTATATACAACTCTATCCTGGGATGAATAGGGATATCTTGCTCATTTTTGTGTAATGACGTCTCACTATGTTGCACTCATAGTACATATACCACCTCCTAAACAAACACTTGGTTAAGTTAGCAAGTAACAAATCGTTAATAAGGGAATTGGTTGTAAATGATAATGACATTACTCACCTTACCCTCCCAGACAGCTTGTGAATGGTGACTGGCCTGCCTCGCAAGTACATATAGATCAATCGGTCCTGGCTCGATCTATCCTGCTATCACATACAAATAAGTTTAGTACACCAACTACCTATCACTATATTTTAGTTCGCATAGATAATTACTTTCACGTAATCTGTCATTTGCATCCTAATAATACCACGATGAATCAAATATTTAGATGAAATAAAAAACATCATCTACACACCGAGCGACAACTTTACAAAATGCACTTAGTCATCTTATTAAGCTGCGTCGTTAACATAAATACCTAACATTAACTTTTTAATTCGACCTAACATAATAAAAATGCCAAATATATATGCCACAATACAAAAAAAATTCTTAATTTTATATAACATAAAATATATTTTCATCAATTATTAATAATTTATATAATTTATGGTACATCTATAATTATGAAATCTATATTCGTATAACTTATGTACCGTAACACAAAAAATTCCTAAATTTAGACAACATAAAATATATTTTCACCAAATATTAATAATTTATACAATTTACGGTACATTTATAATTATGAAATTTACGTCATTAACTAATAAATTTTTTTCTACAAAAATATATTAAATAATGTCGATTATTACTAAGATAACAAAAAAAATTAAATAAATAAAATTCACATAAGTTATAGATTATTATCTGTTAATGATGTATACTCGCGTTAGGAAATGGTTTGATACTCTAACTATAACTTTCTTTGATTTTTCTCTGTGTTTTGAAAATTTTAGAAACTAGTATAGATAAGAATAGGCTTTGACCGCGTGAATTAAGTTTTATATAGGTGGTATACTGATGGCGCATTTACTGTATGCGCTTTCAGTTATAATGAATTACATTGAAGGTACATACAGTGAATGTGCTTTCAGTTATAACGAATTATACTGAAGATGCATCTTTTGTATGCGCTTTCGAAGTGCCTTCAGTGTAAAAATTATAAGATACTAAAAGTACATTCACTTGATGTGTCTTTACTATACTATATTTGTAATTTTTTTTTAAACTAGTCCTTTTCTGTAATATTTTTCAAAAAATAATTTGTATTCATATTAAAACCTAGAAAACCGGACAAGTATTTGTGGGTCAATACTTGATCTTTAATTTCAAGGCTAACTGACTCATCGGTGATGACAGAATCTGAAACAATGGTAAACTTTTTGTTAAAAAATAATGTAGGGTCGCATACAAATGAATATTTTTCACTATCATTTAAAAAAATGATTAATCCGAACATATAAAAAAATAAAAAATTAAAGGATGAAACTGGATTCAATCCAAATTAGATTAGGATTTGACCAGACTATTTTATAATCAGATTAAATCAAACCAGTTTCAATCGCAAGGATGAGCCCAGGTTCGATAATACTGCTTACTTTCACGTATTTTTACTTCCAAAAATTGACTTATGATCAGCAGACAAAAATATTGGCTTCTACAAATTGACTGATATTACGAGCACCATTGTTGCTTCCAGAAATTGATTATGTACTATTTTTTGCCAGCAATTGATTATTTACCATAATCAGGCAAACAAAAAAAAAAAAAAAAAAGTTAACAAGATCTGACCGATAGGCTTATAATCGGGATGTAAAATATCGGTACTCAAAATATAACTATATACTGCTATTATGTCTCACTCTAGGCTCATCTTCCCGTTTATCTGAATTTCCATTGCCACTTCAATTAATTGTAGTGCTTAACTTAGAAATATTAATAACAAAATAAAAAAGGTCGGTGAGAGTTTTTGTTTTCTATCTAAAGCTTTTTAATGTAACAGCTGATAGGATAGCAAGAATGTTTTTAAGAAGATGTGTGTTGTGCAAGCGAAGCAGGTTATAAGGGTTGGTTTATGTAATCTATAAAAAATATAGGTCAGATTAAAAAATTTTAACTTGCTTAAAAGAGGGGTTTTCTAGCCCGACCCACGTATACAGCAGATCAAAGTGGGCCAACAGGTTGACCAGCCAACCTTAAAAAATAAAAAAGAAAAGAAAATTAAATATGTTAGTCTGTATATATTATCTTGATGGTCTTTTATATATATATATATATATATATATATATATTATCTTGAAGTTACATGAATAGAATATTCTCATCATGTTAGTGTGTCACAAGATCATTATATTATGATATAAGACCATCATGAACAATTCAAAGTTTTTACCTTTAGTTTTTATATAACCATAATGATGTCAATAGGAATTCTATCGGTGTGATAATTATGGAAATCTTATAGTTTATTTTGTTATAAATGTACGTCTAAATTCTTATTGTCAGCTATAGGATTTTTTTCCTTTTCCATGTTGATGCAAATATATATATGTATATTATATATATATTTTCACGGAAAGATTGGAACTTTATTTTTCTAAAATAAAAATAAAAACTAAATATATACATTAGAACTAGTAAGATTGTGAATTGTGAACATCTTGTATAATGTATTCACTAGAAATGAATGGTGGTAAATTGACTAGTTGGCTTCTTTATCCAAAGCAAGCCAACCTACTTAACCCACTAAACAATATGGAAGGGGATGGGTTTGTCCACTTGGCTTGCTTGCATGGCTCTTTATGTGATACTGTAAAAGTAATTTTATATTTATTTCTCTTTTATAATTGAAATATGATTTATATATATTTTTTCTTTTATCAACTTTGAGCTAGTTAAACTTGGTTTGACTACTTAACCCTTAATCCTCTTACATGTTTGGATCAACCTTTTATGTCAGGTTTGATAATATTGGTTATTTTCTTGCTTTCGCGAGATATACGAGGCCTTCCTTTTAGTTTATTATATATAAAAAGAAATAATTTTATAGAATGTAACATATGAGAATTTAGTGAAAATGCCCCTTGTTTACAAACAATTTTTTTAAAAAAATAGTTCACACGAATCTAATTTATCAGGTACTGTTATGAAATCACAGCTAGAATCTATGGTTTAAGTTAGCTTAGTACCCCGTGAATTGAAAATTTTAAAGAAAGCGCAGTTTATAGATGTGCTTTAGTAAGCGCAACTTGGGCCTACACTTTTTGAAATTGCATATCCTAATTGCAATCTATGAAGAACAACATTAACCCATATTTTCTTTTATAGCACCATTCACTAAAATTCAAAAGTACCAACAACACATTAGATGCACGAAGAAAAACACTCCTAGTTTGTTTTCTCTTATAGAAACACTAACAAATCAACAAATCTAAATACATGAATAACTATTACAGTCAAAACTAAACGCAACACCCCAGAGTTAGATTTATAACTCCAAAATCCATCCACTTTCCCAACACATCTCAAATTCCATCAACATTCCAACACATCACAAAGTCCAATAGTCTAGAGTTTGTTTACAACTAACATAAAAATAACGTCACAATATAATAAAAATATGAATTAATCTGAGTTGCAAGTCGATTTGGTTCAATTTTCTCTCCAAACCAAACCAAAACATAAAAGTGTGATTAGGTTTTCTATAGTATTATGAACCAAACTATAAAGTTTGATTTAAGAATTTTCTTAAACTATAAAATTTTGGTTTGGTTTGGTTTGGTTTGCTTTATTTTATGGATTGGACCATATTATGTAGTCTAGGAAAGTATATTTGCATTATATTTAATCTCATATGAAAAAGTACCGAATTCAAATAATAATTATGAGTATTAATATTATATTGGAGATTAGTGAATCAATATTTATGCAATTAAGAATTTTTAAATATATATTCATAGTTAATTTCATTCATAAAAATAGCATATAGTATAAATTTTGTATTAACCTATATGTATGATTTATAAATTATGATGATAAAAGTTCAACACATTACATTTCAATGAATGTAAACTAAACTTTTTTATTTTTAAAGTGCTATGCTACGATAATAGAAACTCTTTAGTTGCAAGTAAGACGTTACTGTATTTTTTTATAAAACAAATTGATTCCATTTTGCAGATATGTTTAGTTTATTTTTCTAAACTAATCATAAGTTAACAGTTTTGGTTCTGTTTGGAAATTTTTCAAACCAAATTGCAAAAAAGAAAAAAAAAACATATTTTCTTTAATTTGGTTTGATTTATGAATTAATTCGGTTTGTTTGGTTTTTTTGCCCACCTCTATGAATTATTTGAAAATATGAAGAGTATTTAAGTACTTTAGCGATCATATCTTAAAACATGTATAGAAATTCCTTTATCCTTTTATTTATAAAGTGATAAATATTACAAAACTACATCTACACAAAAATAACAACAATCTAAGGTTAAGATTTCCTCCTCCATTGTAATATAGTACTGAGTCACATAGGTCTCTTTGAAGTTTCTCTAACTTGAATAGAATTGTTCGGACCTACTATATATTTTAGATGGGGTTAAGCATGTGGTGGTAGCTCATCCCATGTAATATGGTATGGATCTATCTTCATGTTGCCTTTACCTATGTCAAAGTCAATTAGATATCTATGCTTCTATAGTAGATGGAGTCATCTTAGCAAATATGCTTCAACTTAAACCACAACGAACAATAATTCGATGAAGATGGAGTCAAGTGTTTGGGTTTTTAGGTTTAATGATGAAAACAGTAAAATGAAGGGGATATAGACAAGAATGTGATTGGATATTACACACTAACTACAAACATGAACTGAGTTTGAGCCCAAATGGGGTTTAATGCAACTTGTAAACACCAAATTGAACTCATAAGTCAAATGGATCAAGATATTGCTCACTAATTCCATATGATATGTTTACCACAATCCTAAGGATCGATAAGAATAGTAGGGATTAAAGAGGTAAGTTCGTCAATAATCAAGAAGAAGCATTAAAGTTTCTTAAGACAAATTTAAAGCTTCAAAAAGGGAATATTTAATGGCTAAAAGTTATGGTTAATTACAAGAAGCATGCTATTTATAGTAATGCTAAAACCTTATTGGCATATAATGTAAATATTTACAAGGCCTTTATCTCTAAAGTAGGTTTATAAGGATAAAATAGTAAAATAATAAGTTGTATAAGTAAAATCGTGCATACTTAAGAGAGATGGGAGTTGGAGTTGTTAAGGAATTGGCCTAATTTGGCAATAAACAGATTAAAAGTTGGTTGGACTAAATTAGGGTGAATACCTAAATGATTTAGAGTGCTCAACCAAGCTATTTGCTAGGTCAGCCTTCAATGTTCCAGCTTGGGAATGGGTAAGAATGGATTGTTGAGCTATGGAGTAAGTGGTACAGTAGGAGGCCAAGTTATATAGTGGTTGTCCAAGTTGCTTTCTTCTAATTGATGCCTAACTTTTGAAGTCAGGGAGTAAGGGTTTCAAGTTGGTCTCTTGATCTTGGCTTTGGAGGGAAAGAGCTTGGGAAGGGGTTCTTAGGTTGGTCCTGTTCAGTCTAAGTCCTACACTTGTGCTTGGGAAGCATAGAGACTTCTTTTGATTGGGGCTTCACCTAATAGCTTAGCACTTAGTGGAACAGCTTAGTTTTACCTTGGAAGAGGTCGACTAAGGGGGAGAAGAGATTAGAGCCCAATTCTTATCATTAGGTACAAAGGTTGCATTGATATCAAATTTATAAAAAGACATATAACATGGTGGAACTAGTGGATGAACTATAAGCATTGGAGCAATATGCATGGGTTACACAGGAGTAACTCATGAAAGATAATGGTTAGTGAATCTAGAAGAGAAGTGATATTGATTTAACCTGTTGAAATTTGTGCATAATGTATCAAGACACTTCTGATGTATTTATGAATATTATTAATAAAAGATAAGTATTTATTATATTTATATACTTTTTTGCTTGTATATATTTTACAATAAAGTTTTATATATAATTTGAGCATGTATGGAATAATAATAAAGGTGTATTATCAATGAAATTTCATAATTATTTAAAATTTGTCCTTAGTCAAACAAATATCTAAAGGAAACATAGATATTTAGACAAACATGTTAAATAAGTAAGGTCATCTCATTAGATCAAGAGAAAAATATTCAAGTTATATGAGTCGGTGCTCAAAGTTAAATGGGTATATTGGATATGATCCGCTAATAGACGTTACCGCATATTTAATATGATTAGTCCTTACTCTATATGAACGAGTGTAATTAATCTTTAGACATGAGACCTTTATATATCTTATATATGGAATATCGCACTTTGATGTCGTTAAAAGCAGTTTTAATTTAGATTGTAAATAATATTGTCATTCAGCACGACATGAAATATATAGACGATAATGATGAGCTGAGATAAAATTGATTACTTTCTTGGATTAGGGAGTCGATATTAGGGCTTCTTAGTTGAGACAATAGTGACTTATATGCCCGTGTCCATGAAAAATTTTACTGAATCTATTTTATCTCGAAAACCAAGTAAATAATTAAACATTGATAATGTTGCATACAATGATTTAATCGGTATATCATTTTATGAAAAAATTTAAATATGTAATAATTGATTTATAGTAATTTTTGGTTCACAATTTTTCTATTACTTTAGATGACCAATAACTGTTGCTAAACGTTTACTTTAATATGTGTTCAAATTGACAACTACCTTATGTATAGAAACCTAGAGAGTCGGACATAATAGCATGATTAATTGAATAAGTTAATTAACTATAATTTTTGTGGATACTAAAATTATGTCATTGGCTATTTCAAAATTAGAATTAATAAGATAATTAATTTATTCTAAAATAATTAAATATTTTAAGGAAAATTTAATTGTCAAATGAATATTTCTATAATATTAATCTTAATAAAATGTGATTACTAGTTTAAAAAAGATTTGATTATCAAATCTTATTTATTCTTATAAAAAAGGTTTAATCTTATAAGAAGAGATTCTCTCCCTTTTATATACATATACATATGTATATGTATATATATAAATATATATGAGAGAAGAAGAGAGAGAGAGAGATAATTCCATCCATTGGCAAAAGAAAAGGGTTTTCATACAGAAATTCTAATCCAAGTTATATAACAGTAAAACGGATTAGAATTTGTTCCATGTGTCATGTATGTGGATATCGCTAGAGGAACAATGCTTAGTGTCTTTGTCATGAACTAAGTATATACTTTTGCAAAAGGCGCTTTGAGAATTAAATCTCACTTGAACTTCATCCCTAGGAGAAGAAGGTCTATGCACTACTATAAAAGGTATACATGGATCTTGTGATAGATTTTATAAAAAATAAATTAAATTAAATTTTGCTCCATTTTTCATACTACAAAATCTAACAGTAGTATTGGAGCCTCTTATATACAAGTATAATGTTTATAAGAGAATTACAATGAAAGGGACCAATGTTTGGGGGTAATTCAACTAAAGAATCAACATTTTATAAAGTAGTTTAAATAAGAGATTAATAAGAGCTTATGACATTAACTTAAAATTAATTCATGGAATAATTGTTGCAATCTTGATTTGTAAGGAATCAATATGTTTTCATGTTATTCTAAACCCCTATAGTTTTTCTTGAAATTGGAAGCTAACTTAAATAACTCACTAACGTTTGATTAAATAGAAATCAATTATAATAAAGGAGGTCCAATAAACTTAGCCGAGACTCCATCGAAGTAAGATAGTTTGATTTTCATTGCATTTGACATGGACATTCTTGTTTTGACTTAAATAGTAATCTGGGTAATTTTGAAAGCAATCATCCATTTGTATAAAAGGTAAATAATGAAAATCTTAAAGGTTTTACTTTGAAAAGTCAAACTCATCCACAACTCAGGATATCTGAAAGGCCTAACCACATGACATAAAATTTTATTATCTAGTCTTCTTAAATAAGACAAAAGATGAATGGAGTGATCATCAGCTTAGGAATATATGGACTTTGTGTGAATAATAATAATTTTATTAAATAGGGTCTACTTGTCCCTCGAGCAGGTTAAGTTCGAAAAGTGATTGTAATTTTATATTTTATTTAGACTTGCGTACCAATAGGTAAAATGTAATTTCAGTATATTTAGGTGTATGAGCCCAAGTTAAAAATTCTATTTGTATTTCATTTTCTTTATTTTCTAAATAGGTATTTTAGAAATTTTAGCATTGCCTGGAAGACTGCAAGTCCATATTTATTCAACATAGAGAAAAGTTTAGAAGACCAAAAAAAGTTGTAGTCTAAGTTAATGAATTTTTGGATCCTCACCCTCAAGTTGTGGGCTTGCCCATGATTATTTCATATTTATTTTATTATCTTTATTATTTTATTTATTTTCTACATACAAGTATTGTTGATATATGTCAGCAATAGTATACATATTAAGTAAGACATTTTGACTAAAATAAATCCCTTAAATATATTAAGTTAAGATAAATTATTTGCTCTCCAGTTATGAATTATAAAATAGTCAAGATTTCATATGAATCAATAAAATTTAGTTGTAGGCTCACATTAAAATACTGTAATTTTATAATTTATCACTAGGTTAACTTAAAATTAAATTGTTGATTTGTTAGCATAGTTAAGGTTAACAATTTAATGAGCAAGTGTTGGATTTTAAAATATGGAATTCTTTTGAAGAGTTGATAATCCAATAAGAAATCTAAAAGTTGTATAGATTTATGATTGGCAAGTAATTAAGGCCTATCTAGAATTATATGATATGTGAGTACAACTTAGCTATATGCATATTAACGTTATTTGGGATTTTAGATCCACTAAAGAGCCTTCCAATGAGGTTCTTAGAATCTAATGGAGGGGAATATTGGATTTGAGTAAAATTGTGGGAGCTAATTTTTTTAAAAACCTTTTTATGAAATAAATTATTCATAAAAACTAAACCCTACATTTATTTTGTGTAGATTTGAAATGGTAGATAAAAACAATAACATTTCATTGTGATCTTTTTTGACAAAGACAATATACTCGTTGCACCTAATTTTCTTGACTGGCTAAGGAAATTGAAAATTATCCTTAAGCATAAGAGAAAATTATGTCCTAGAAGAGGAAGAAATTAAAGAACCGGGCAAGGATGCCACCATAGCACAATATAAAAAATACATGGAGAACTCTATTAATGTCTAAGGTCTCATGCTATTTGCAAGAGAGATATATACTCATTTGCAGGAACTATTTTAGGAGAGTGTTAGGGTCAAGCGATATAATAAATCTCGAGCCCTATTTAATTATAAGATGGCTAAAGGGAGCCAAGTTGGGCTTTATGTACTCAAGATGATAAGGTTCATAGAGAGGCTCAAGGGTGTAGGCTTTAAGTTAGAAGACAACTTGGCCATTAATCTGATACTGTCTTCTCTGCCAAATTCCTTCTCCTAATATTTCATAAATTTCAACATGAATAGTGTAGAGAGGTCACTGACAGACTTGCTTACTTGATAAGCCTAGTAAGAGAAAGGCTAGTGAAACTAATAATTCTAAGGTCAAGAAAGCAATGAAGGGTAAGTAGTTTAAGCTCAAGAAAGGACAACAAAAGCCTAATTATGGTGAAAAGGAAGCAATCTATTTCCATTATGGCAAGAAGGGCCATTAGAAGAGAAATTACATTTAGTTTAAGAAGAAAATGTCAAGTGAGGATAATACATTAGGTATCTTTATGATTGAATGCAATCTTTCTATTTCTTTTACATGGATCATAGATATATGATGTGGTTCTCATATTTGTGTTGACTTGCAAGTTCTAAATTAGAGCAAGAAATTATCCAAGAGAGAAGTGGATCTATGAGTAGCTAATGGAGCAAGTGTTGCTGCTTTAGTTGTAGGGAATGGCAATATTTCTTTACTTAGTGAACTTTTTTTAGAATCAGAGAATTATTATTATGTTTCTAGTTTCACCAAAAATATAATTTTGGTATCATGTTTAGATACTAAGTGATTTGTTTTTGAGTTTAAAAACAAGAGTTGTTCATTTATTTAAATGGTATGTTTTATGGTGATGGAACGTGATTAATGTTCTTTATTAAGGGTGGGCGTGGTTCGGTTCGGTACAATTTGCCTTCTCTTATCAAACCGAACCAAACTTAATATAACGGTTCGTTTTTTTTTTTTTAAGTCGAACCTAATCATACAGTTCGATTCATAAATTTTTCGAACCTAATTAAAACTAGTTCGGTCCACGGTTCGAACCGTTTGTGTCAAATTTTTACTAAACATTTTTATCTCCAACAAATATGAAATTTCTAATGTAATTTACTCAACTTAATTTTAATAATTAACACAAAATTATGATAAATACTAACAAGATATGAAAAATTTGATAAAATTTATGAAGATTGATGGAAAAAAAATATAAAAAAGTATAAAAAAATTGCATAATTTTTTTTATTTAATTAAACGGTTCAGTTCTAAATGGTACGGTTTGGTTTGCTTTCTCGAACCAAACCGCAAATTGTTTATACACAATCGAATTGAACCATAAACCAAACGGTTCACAAAAAATCGATTTTTTGGTTTGGTTTGGTTTGGTTTGATTCATAATTCAATCCGTGGTTCACAGGTTTTTTACCCAACCCTATTCTTTATATCCTTAATGCTAATAGACATGCTCATTGCATTGAGACTAAGAAATAGAAAACGTATGATTTAAATTTAACTTACTTATGGTATTGTAGACTTGGTCATGTAAATAAGAAATACTTAGCTAAACTTCATTTTGAAGGGTATTTGGATTCATCTGATTTTGAGTCCAAAGATATACGCAAGGCATGTTTAAGGGAAAATGGCTAAGAAAACTTTTACCAAAAAAAGTGAAAGGGCAATGGAGTTATTAGAACTCATATATAATGATGTGTGTAGGTCATTATCAACTCAAGTCAGAGGTAGATTTTCTTCTTTCGTGACTTTTACTGATGATTTGAGTAGGTATGAATATATCTACTTAATGAGGCAAAAGATAAAAACTTTTGAGAAATTCATAGAATTTAAAAATGAAGTAAGTGATAGAGGTAGAGAATATCTTTAGCCAAAAATTCATTTACTACCTAAAGGAGTGTGGAACCTATATGTAGGCAAGTGCACCTATTGCAT
This sequence comes from Lumnitzera littorea, assembly GCA_024138015.1. NCBI lineage: Eukaryota > Viridiplantae > Streptophyta > Magnoliopsida > Myrtales > Combretaceae > Lumnitzera > Lumnitzera littorea. The sequence goes on along the minus strand of JAMXBB010000011.1, from coordinate 65,092,431 downwards.
AGTAGTATAATTCAAAGAATGGATGTTGTGCCATAGAGACTATGATTACTAATACTAACTATGTATTTATCATCTAATTGATAAATTTGAATTTAAGAAACTTAAGAAATGTAGACTAAATTTGCAACAATTAATTAATCTAACTAATCAAGATTTAATTAAAGAAACTAAACAAGAAAGCAATCAAATTATAATTTAATTTAAGATTCGATGTTGTACCTAGATATTGCTTCCCCTAAAATTACACGTGCAACTTTCACTAAAATAATTTAACAAAATCATTAATTTTCTTGATCAAGAGAATTCTTTATTAAAACTAATAACTTTCTCAAATCTATTAACCTTAATCTTTAGATCACCTATTAGAATCTCTTCTTAATAGCATAACTAAATATTGCATTAATGAACAATGAATTTTCTTAAAGATAACAATAAAAATCCAGAAAGATTTCACAATTCATCTCCAAACTTGCAAAAATTGTTATCAGTAATGCTTATATCTAATCATATAAGAAATCTCTCGATTCTCCTGTACAATATCTTATTTTAGACTAATAGCTATGGAAATATAAATCTAAACAATCAAACACGCATAATTGAACCAGGAAAATTAAAGATTTCCATTAGATCTAGGAAAACCCAATGTCACATGGTAAATCTAAGTTCCACAATACCTATATACAATGGATTTACTCACTATTCATGATAAAGCAATAATCTTGAACAAGATCTAAAAGAAAAACAGCAAAGTAAGCGAAGAAAAAGTCTTGAATCTTGAAGTCTTAAAGCACTTTGCTCTTGTAAGTGTTTAGCCATTGAAGTCTTTCGAAAATCGTATAAAAAAGTTCTAAAAAAAATCCTTAAAGAAGCCTTAAATAGGAAATGTAAAATGAAGGCATCGCAAACAACAACACGACTGTATCACTTGGTCATGTCATTTAGATACACCAAATCTTTGTGAATCTTTTTGAATCTTTATCAAATCTAGGAGTGACACGTAAGTCATGGTCATGTCTTCTACTGATCACGCCTTATTTTTGCTCAAAATCATTACTAGAAACAACACAATCATGTCATTTGATTATGTTAATCTTCAAAACTTCATAACCTCCTCATTTTAACTTTGATTTGAGTGAAATTTGTTTCTATTTTCTTGCTTTCTTTTGTAGATTGTTCCAAAACCTAGAAAACAAGATTTTACTGAATTAAGTATTATTTTCTTAAAATAAACTCAAATTTTAAAGAAAAATCACTAGATTAAATATAGGCAATTAAGAGCTTATTAGGAATAATTTCACGATTCACACCTCTGGGAACACTAGAGTAGAATGATGTTTTAAAAAGGAGGAACCACACCTAATGGATATGGTTAGGTTGATGATGAATCATGCGAATCTTCCTTTAATCTTTTAGGGTTATGCTTTAGAAACAACAACATATATACTTAGTCGTGTTCCAACTAAGGTAGTAGCTAAGACATTGTATGAATTATGGTTTGGGAAAAAACCTAATTTGTCTTATCTTAAAGTTTATGGTTGCGATGGTTACGTAAAGAGTAGATTCTGATAAGCTTGCAACAAAATCTATTAAATGTACATTTGTTGGATATCCTAAAGAAATTAAACAATAGTACTTTTACCTTTTGAGTGAGTATAAAGTTTTTGTTGCTCAATATGCTATGTTTTTAGAGAGAGAATTTATCTCCAAAGAAAGCAGTGGGAATAAAATAGATCTTGAAGAAATTCAAAATTGCACAAATAAGTTGGAACATAAGCAATTAGAAGTAGAACAAACATCATAAGAACGTGTATTGTCATAGCTAGAGATTACTCTTGAAATGCAAGAACCACGTAGGTCAACAAGAGTACATTGAGAACCTGAAAGGTTAAATCTTCTCATCATAAATTAGGAAGATGTACTACTTGTCAAGAATGATAAGCCATTGACATATAGAGAAGCAATTGCTTCATTGGACTTTGAGAAATGGCTAGAAGTCGTGAGGTCTGAGATGGACTCCATGTAAACCAACTAATTATGGGATTTGGTAGATGCACCAAAAACCTATAAGGTGTAAGCGAGTCTTTAAAAAGAAGACTGATATGGATGAGAATGTAAGTACCCATAAGGTTAGGTTAGTAGCGAAGGGTTTCATCCATCATCATGGAATTGACTATGATGAAACCTTTTCACTAGTAGCAATGCTTAAGTCCATTTGAATCTTGCTTACAATAGCAACATACAAGGATTTTGAGATTTGGCAAATAGATGTCAAAACAACTTTCCTAAATGGAAAGTTGAAGGATGAAGTATATAAGGTATAACCTCTTGGTTTTGTAGCACTTGAGAATATCAATAAAATATGTAAGTTGAAGAGATCCATTTATGGATCAAAGCAAGCTTTTTGGAGTTGGAATTTGAGATTTAAGGAGGTAATCAAGGAATTTGGCTATATTAAGAATCTAGAAGAACCTTACATTTACAAAAAGGTGAATGGAAGTGCAATTATATTCCTAGTTTTATATATTGATGATAACCTTTTAACTAGAAATCATATACCTACTCTAGAGTCTACTAAGGCTTGATTAAGTAAGTGCTTCTCCATGAAAGACTTAGGAGAAACATGTTATATCTTAGGAATTAAGATATATCGAGATAAGTTTAAAAGGTTGCTTAGACTAAGTCAAAGCATGTACATTACTAAAGTATTGAATAAATTCAATATGCAAAATTCCAAGAGAGGATTTTTGCCCATGTTTCATGGTATACATCTCTCTATGGCAATGTGTCCTAAAACAAAAGTGAAGAGGGATAAAATAGACAAAGTACCATATGCTTGAACACTTGGTTTCATAATGTATGCCATGATATGTATGCGACCAGATATAGCTTATGTTGTAAGCATGATAAGTAGATATCAGGCTAACCTAAGTGAGGGTCACTAGGCTACTACTAAGACTATTCTTAAGTATTTGAGAAAAACAAAAGATTTGTTCTTAGTTTATAGAGGAGATAAGGAACTAGTTGCCGGAGGATATACTAATGTTAGTTTCTAAATAGGTCAGGATGATCTGAAATTGTAGCAAGGTTATGTATTTTGCTTAAATAGTAGAGTTGTTTGTTAGTGGAATTCCAAACAAGAGACAGTGGTAGAATTTATGATAGAGTCAGAGTACATTGTGACTTTTGAAGTAGTTAAGGAAGCCGTTTGGATTAAAAATTTCATCTCCAAGCTAGGAGTAGTTCCAAGAATTGTTAATCCAATTGAATAGTATTATGATAATGATGTAGAAGCAACTATAGCTCAAGCTAAGGAACCAATGTTTCACTAGAGGTCTAAACATATGCTTAGGAAATTTCACATTCTCGAAGAGATAGTACAAAGAGGTGATATGTTGATTTGTAGAGTAGCAACAGAAAAAAAAAATGTAGTAGATCTACTTACAAAGGCTTTCTTCGATAGAAGCATGAGATCTATGTGAGGAGCCTAAGAGATAAAGTTTGTAATGCTTGCCAATAGTACAAGTGCAAGCATTAAAATTTGCAAATAATGTGGCAAGATACTTTTAATGTATTTATGAATGTTATTAATAAAAGACAAGTATTTATTATACTTATATAATTTTTTGCTCATATATTTTATAATAAAGTCCTATAGATAATTTGAGCATGTATAGAATAATAATAAATGTGTATTATCAGTAAGATTCCACATCATCGTGTTAACCAAAAATTTGTTCTTGGTCAAATAAATATCTAGATGGGACATAGATATTTAGATCAACATATTACATAACTAAAGTCATCTCACTAGATCGAGAAAAAGATATCTAAGTTATATAAATGGGTGCTCAAAGTTGAATGGATATACTGGATATACTGGATATGACTTACTAATAGAGGATACTAATTTAATGTCATTAGTTTGTGCTTTGTATGAATGAGCATAAATAATCTTTAAACTTAAGACTTTTATATATATCCTATATATGGAATATCATGCTTTGATGTTGTTAAATGTAGTCTTAATTTAGATTGTAAATAATATGGTTATTGGGCACTATATGAAATATAGGGAGGATAATAATAAGTGAAGATAGAATTCATCACTCTCTTGAATTAATGAGTCAATATCTAGGGTGACTTGGTTGGGATAATAGTGACTTATAAGTCATGGCTACGATAAGTTTTATTGAGTTAATTTTATCTCAAAAACCAAATAAATGATTAAACATTGATGACATTACATGCAATGGTTTACTTGGGATATCATTTGATAAAGAAATTTAATTATATAGTAATTAGTTCATAGTGGTTTTTGGTTCACAATTTTTTTATTATGTTAGATGACTAATAATTGTTGATAAATGGTTACCTTAGTTTGTGTTCAAATGGACACTATATTTATGTATAAGAACTTAGAAGGTCGCATATAATAGCATGACTAATGGGAATAAGTTACTTGACTATAATTTTGTAATGCTACATAACCTTAGCTTACTAGCTTTCGAGTAGTTTATATCTTTTGTAGAAAAATATTTACTTATAAGTTAGGCCAAAGGTATAAAATGATCTATACTAACTTTATTAGTAACACGAGATAATAGGTAAAAATAATTTATATTCATTTACCATAATAAAATACATACATATAAACTAATAAAACCACATATTGGTGTTGAAATTACACCTATATTTGAATATACAATTATATAAATTAATAATGAATTAATTGAAAAGTTTAATGTTTGAGACACACTCTAAAAATTATGCTTTATAACAACATTCTTGGACTTAAGTTGAACTCTCATGACTAGATAATAAAAATTAAAAAAAGTAACTATATAACTTTAATATTTCAAATTAAGCTCATTTATATACAATTTCTTTAAAAGTATTTAGTTTATCGAGTCTAATCATTATAATATAGAGTTTCGTAATTTTAGATATAGTTTACAATAAATCTTTTGAAATCAAATACGTAATTTTAATAATTAATGCTAGTGAGTAAAATTATATATAAGATGTATATGAATTAAATAATTAATGAAACTTATCTATATATATCATATATTAAAAAAAAGTGTATTTAAGGCCTTATCTTAGAATGTAAGAGTAATAAAAAATTAGTTTTGAATAAGACCAAATGGTAATATAAGTCTCTCAAAAGTTATAAAGAATAGTTTTGTAAAGTTAGATTTCAAAAATAGGTTGAAATATAACCAATATAGATTATAACATAAAATTTATCGAGTTGAATTTTAATTAGTTTAAAAATAAAAATTTTTGATTAAGTATATAATATAATGTTTTACTATTTTTTAAGTACATTATGAAACTTTATAAATAATAAATCGCAATAAAATTTTACTTAAAAGGTCATATAAAATTGGGTCAACATAAAAAAAATAGATCTATATATATATATATATCACTGCCTTAATCAAGGTGATAAAACTTTTCTATATATTGGCTAAAGCCATAAAGATGCAAGAATGAAATGAGAGAATTGGAAAGGGGACAGAGGAAGAGGAAGAAAGAGAGAGAAGGAGAGGAAGAAGGAAACAAAAAGAAGAAGAAGAAGAAGAAGAGGATTCAATAATTTAATTTTTCCTATATCTAATATTTTAAGTAACCTCGTTTATGTAATTATAAATATTATCTTTTTTAATTGATATTTAATAGCCCTAAAAAATATATATCCATAAACTCATTATTTTCCTAAATGGAGTATTTTATCTATACTATTTCATAAAATTCTCTTTTTTATTTTTTTTTTTCAAGTTTTGAACTTGAAATATTAATAGTTATATTTTTATTGTTCTATCTAATAACTTGTAAAAGAGCTAGTTAAATATATATTTGTATGAATCATTTTTCTCATATACATATATATATGTATGTATGTTTTCAAAAATAAATTTGAATGTGTAATAATATGCATTAAGATGTAAGTAGCATGCTTTAAGCATAAGACTTTATTATTGACTCTATCGTAGTAAGTACCTATAACACGTATAGATAGTTAGAGGGATATATATATAAATCATGCGTTCAAAATAGTGTCTTGTTAATCCCATTGTTAATATGTATGGTACATATGATGATTTCGCACATAAGATAAATTACATATTGTATAATATTTTAAATGTAATTAGTGTTATTTGAAATATATACACACACATTATAAACATATATTACTTATTAAAATGATACTTTCACTAATAGTACTATGTTACAATTATATATAAATATATATATATGACAAGGATAACACAATAAGTAACATAAAAATGATTGTACATATTTAACATATATATATGTAACAAAATAATATATATATTTAATAAAGTTTTGTATTAGCTATAGGGACTAGTTAGTTAACTTAATAACCATAAGGTAAAAATATGATAATTACTTAAAGAAATATTTTAACATCTTATTTATCCTAGTTTTTATTCTATCTTATCTAGGATTAGTGAGCTAAACTTGCGAACCTATAAGAAACTTTTAGGGATATTTAGTTAGGAGGCTAAGTAAGTAGATCTAACCAATGCTTAGAGTAGTTTTATCGCTACTCATAACACTATGTGCTATTTGGTACTGTGTTGATTGAATATGGCTATATCTTGGTTGAACTGATATGCTGCTATAATGGATGATGACGTGGTGATTTTAGATGATGGTAGCTATATTTTGGTTAAACTGTTATGCTGTTATGTTGAATGTTAATGTGGTGTTTGTGAATAATTGTACTAACTTAGAGAGTTGAATGATTGCTAACTTAATTTTTTGGGTATTTACCTAAGTGAATCTTAAGTAAGATATTAGATTTCCTTTAGGGAGAAACTGAAAACTAGATTTAGATAACTAGGTTGAATAAAACTTAAATACTAGCAGTGTTGAATAGTATACTTGAGTTGTTACTATAGAGCATGGCATAGCATAAAAGAGACCTATGGGTCAGAATTTTCAAAATGAAGCTTCTAAGTGATAAAAAAAACCATGGATCTATGAACTCAGTTTTAGAAGTATATAGATTGTCATTACCCAAGCAATCGAACTACTTTTGTAGTCCAATTTAGTATACTACTCTTTGTAGTTTGATTTGGTAAAAATAAAGTTAAGGGTCTTACTCTCAAATAGCTCCTTGTTGCCTCTAAGTTTGTGGACATTGTATTTATATGCTTGGGTATGTTGATTAACTAGATTAGTGAGTTGAAGGGCATAAGATATTGGTATTGATACATGCCATCTGTATGAGCATAGCATGCTGCATTACTAGTAATAAATGCCTGAGTTGGCTAATGTATGTGTGAAGTTGAACTTGCTTGTTATGATTGAAATCTTTGAGTTGTGATATTGTCTATATTGTATTGTTTATTATCTACTCTCACTCAACTTTAGTAGTTAAGGAGATAAAAAGTTTTATCCACAGGTTAGTAAGATCTTGAAGGGCTAGCACTAAGCGGGATGTATTCTGAGAGCGTTAGTCAAAGTTAGCAACTTTTGTATGAAACCTGTAATAAGTTAAAAGTCTTATTATTTTTAAGATGAAAGAAAAAAATGGTTTATGTTTTTATGTAAATATTAGGCTGTATATATAAGTTATAACCAAATATCCAATTGAACTCAGTTTTAGCACCCTCATTATCACATAAATAAATTTGTCTCTTGGGTTAAGTTAAGTTTTCAAGAAGTATTTTTATGTGATGGTACATTTGTGTTAAGTTAGAATGTGACAAATTTTTGTGGTTACTAAAATTATGTCGTTGGCTATTTCATAATTAGAACTAATAAGATAATTAATTTATTATGAAATAATAGAATATTTTAAGGAAAATTTAATTGTCAAGTAAATATTTATGTAATCTTAATCTTAATAAGATATGATTATTGGTTTGAAAAAGATTTGGTCACCAAATCTTATTTATTCTTATAAGAAAGATTTAATCTTATAAGAAAACATTGTCTCCTTTATATATATCTACATTATTAAAGTGTTTGGAGCCTTAAATAACTGTTGAAACAATATATTGATTATTTTTACTTATTTAACCTTTTAAATAAAATTTTCATTATTGATGAATAATTTTATTTAATACATTCGATTATAGATATAGGACAATTTAGGAATTTTATGTGTCTCTCTCCCTCCTCTAACGTTCCCACTACTCCCTCTCCCTTTCTCTCTCTCATCCAATATTCCTACTACTCTTTATTCTTCTTCCCATGACCTCCATCTCTCTCTCTTCCTCATTTATTATTATATTTTATCAATATTATATATATTTAATTGTATTGCATAATTTTATTCATTTTGTGCACATGTAACGCGTGTGCATTATCTGTTAATATATATATATATATGAAAGAAAAGGAGAGAGAAAGAGATAATTTCATCCACAAGAAAAGGGGTTTTATATAAAAATTATAATCTAAGTTATCTAGCAGCAAAAAAGATTAGAATTTGTTCCTTTTATCGCGTATGTGAATATTGCTAGAGAGATAATACTTAGTGTCCTTATGGTGAACTAAGTATATACTTTTGTAGAAGGCACTATGAGAATTAAATCTCACTTGAACTCCATCCCTAAGAGGGGAAAGTTTTTGTATTACTAAAAAAAGGTAATTTTCTTGTAACTTGATTTCTCATAATATTATACATATATACATGGATCCTGCAGTAGATTTTATAAAGAAAATTTCAAAATTCTGCTACGTTTTCATGCTACAAAATCCAACATAACCAACTATACTAAGACTGTTTAGGCAAGTGCCCCTGTCACGACCCAAAGGAGCTAGTTGTGGTAGTCACCATATACCATACAAAAGATTGCATATTGAATTCCCTTATAATCGACAACCCTTTTATACGATACATAAGGTTACAACTACTACTAACTACCAAGAGTGCGCAAGCTTAACAATATCATTTCATGATAAATAATAATATTATAAAAACATAACACATAATCTATTTGTATAAAAGTTTACGGATATAGAGTTTGAAACGTATTTTAAGTTAGACTAGTATAAAAATTACATATTGAAATCCATAATTTATCAGAAGTACTCTCCGACCTCGGGTATGCGACGGCCCGACCCCACAAAAAGGTCGGCCTGTGAAAGAAGACTATAAGGGTATAAGCCTACTAGCTTAGTGAGATAATTTTCCTTAACCATATAGCAAACAAGTCATACAATAGTTAGGTTCAACCAAATGAATGCATGACAAACAGTATGCCAAACAAATACATGCAGGTGACTAGGTACTGCATGCAACTCAGATTTAATGCCCTCCGAAGTCAGGGTTGGAGATTCATCGGTACAGTTAGATCCGAGTATCATATTAGAATTTATTTCATAACAAAACTCCACGTTTCGTATTCAAATGTAATGGTTCATCCATTATCAATTTTATCAAAACGAGTTCTACATATGATTGTGAGTAAGTTCACGCAGCCCTCACTCACCTCTAAACGAAGGCCTCTGGACTCACCCTTAGCCAAGCGGTTGGCACCTCCAATGCCTAATCATCCTGCGGGCTAGGGTAAGGTCATATCGCACATGTGTACCGTACAAAATCTATCACGATCAATAATCACCCCACGTATGACCTCTCGCTACCTCCATATAATGTGACTGCCGTAATTAGTTATGCAGTGCATGATTTATACATGATCTAAGTTAACTTTTTCTAGTTGAATAAAATTAAGTCTTATTTATTCAGTGATCATTCCAAGTCACAAACAATCAATTCTAGTGAATCTACTATGCAACAATCATTATATTATTGAAGTTTAAAGTAAATTCACTACCAACAACAATTATCATGAACAAGCATAACCCAACCTCATACACATTCGTTTATAAATTATAATTTATATTCACTAACTATAAATACAAATAAGTATGGAATCATTAGGAAAAACTCACTTAGTCATAGCTAACTTAGGAGTCGTAGTAGTTTGGTGGCAGCTCAAGGTCTATATCGAAATCACTTAAGAATAATAAAAATTTGTAAGTTTGAGAATTTAAAACTAACTAGTATCATAATTTGTAAGATCTATTTTACCTAGTTACATAAAATTGCTGATTCAAGCTTTTTATCGAATCACGTGTAACTTTTTTATTTTAGATTAAATCGTTATGTACTTATAGTCCATTTTGATCATTTTCGAGCGTATTTTCTTGTAACGAGGTTCGTTTTGGACGTTATGACTCGTAGTTTAAATTATGATATAAAAATATCACAAAAATTACTATTTAAGTTTAAAAATTATAAAATATTAATTTTTTCTTTTTCTTAATATATTTATGATTTAATAATTATTTAATCACATATTCGATATTTTTTATTGTTTTGAGCATACTTTTCTTATTTTTGAGATTTTAGCTTTGTTATGATTATTATTATTATTATTATTGCCATTGTTATTTTTATTATTTCTTATTTTCTTATTATTTACATATCTCACAATTTATACATATATATATATATATACTTATAATATATTCTCATTTTTTATTATTTATANATAATATACAAATAACTATTCATGTATTATATATTCGGTATATATATTTTTACATAGTATTTATTATAAAATATGTATACTATATATTATACATATATTTTATGATATATGCGGTATATCACAATATATACTCTATATTATACATATATATATGCCCTATATACATATATTATCACTTATGGAAATATACTACTACATATATATACTATACGATTACATATATATATATATACGAAAATAATTATACATGTATACATAACTATTTTTACATTTCATGGTTGCACATATATATATATATATATTTATACTATAGTTATTTTATAAAATACCTAATACAAATTATATGTATTCTTAAAAATACATAATGCATAACCTTTTTGTATAATATACCTATATACATACATATACATACTTAGCCTTATACATACATATATAATTCAATTTAATGTTTATGCATATATACATGTGCTAGCAATGTTATATGTATAAAAATACCATATAAATACTATATTTATACATATTTATTATATAATATACATCTATACTAGAAATATAATTGACTTACGTATTTCTTTTAAATTTGTCTTCCTCTTTTCTTCTTTCTTTTTCACGTTTTGACTTCCAGAATTTTTTTCTCTTCTTTTGTTTTCGGTTTGCTTTTACTTTCCAGATTTTCTCTTCCTTTTTATTTCACATGTTTAGCAAGTTAAGGAGGGCAAACTAAAAAAATATCTTATCCTAATCTTTTGAATTAATGAAGATGGGACAAAGTAATTATCTCCAATTTTTTTCTTTTATTGTAAACTTAACACATGGCAATTTATTTCCTCACATGGGCTGCCATTTAATTCTCATTTCCAGAACGTGGCAATTGGAGAAAAAGAAGAAAAGAAAGAAAATAGAAAAAAAAAAGAAAAAGAAAGAGAAGAAAAATAAAAGTTAATAATAAATATATGTAATTTTTCGAAACATAAAAATTATAAAATACTTATCATAAATTAATTTTGAAATTTTTGTGAAAATTTATTAATTTAATTGGTATCCATTACAATTAGATTTTTATAAGTTATTGTAGCGATTTCGTTAAAATTTCACATAAATAAGCGATTTAGTCGAAAATTGCAATTGACTATAATTATATCACTATTGAGTAATATTTAACTATTTTATAGGTTTATATTTATAATTTTAGGGTTTCGAACAAATTCGAGATCAATTTTGATTAATGGTGTGTAAGTCAATCTTAGGGTTTTAATACGCGATTTAGGGTTTCGATCAATTCCTAAGGTTTTGTTATCGGTGTTATATTTGATTTATTAAATTTCATAATCTTTTATTGTTACCAGCCTTATTGACTTATTGTACAGTTTAGAACACTCAAACTTAAATTAGGGTTCAACTACTGATTTCCTAGGGTTTACAGCCCCTATCGATACTATAGTATAGTAGATATTAAATTTAAGTATCATAATATTGATTACTCCCATCTTGCTCGTGAAACTCTTAAATTGATTAGGAGGTTAGCCTTTTGTAAACAAATCTGCAAGTTGCTATTTACTAGGTACATAAATTGGTAAGATAAGACCATCAACGAATTTATCACGGACAAAATGTAAATCCAGCTCTAAGTGCTTGATTCATTGGCGAAAAGTGGGATAATGAGCAATTTGTAAGGTAAATTGACTATTATAGAAGAGCTAGATAGGAAGACGACAAGTAATATGAAACTCCTTAGTAAGCAACCATAAAACTTTACAAGTTGTATAAGCAAGTGCACGATACTTGGACTCAATTGAACTATGCAAGATAGTTGTTTGATTCTTAAATTTCCAACTAATAAGAGAATTGCCAAAAAACACACAAAACCTAGTAGTAGATCTCTTAGAATCAGGACATCCACCCTAATCAAAATCATTGTTGGCAAGTAAAGTAAAATCAGCAACTGTAGGAAACAAAAAAAAAAAAAAAAACAATCCTTGCCCAAGGCTTTGTTTAATATACTACAACACCCGATGTAAAGTAAGAAGATGAGAACGACGAGGAGAATCCATGAATTGACTCAAAACATGAACAAAGTAAGCAATTTTAGGTTGAGTAAGAGACAAATATAACAATTTGCCCATAATCCATCAATCAGCAATAGCACCAACTACATCCAAACTATCATACTGTGAGAGCTTGTGATTGACTACAATAGGAGTAAAAACAGTTTTGGAACCAAGAAAACCAGTTTCTGCTAAGACTTCAAGAGCAAACTTCCATTGTGATAATACAAAAACCTATTCGAACCGTAAAAGCCTATACAAGCTCAAGACCGATAAAATATTTAAGCTCACCAGGATCTTTTATCTTAAATTGTGAAGCCAAAAACTAGTTGAAAGCAAGAATGGCATCAAGATGTTTATTAGCAATAGCTATGTCATGAACATAGACAACAACGGCAACAACATCATCTCCTTGCTCTTTAGTAAACAAAGAGTAATCACCTAAAGATTGACAAAATCCATTAGCTAACAAACAAGACATTAGTTTAGCATTCCACTGGTGAGAAGCTTACTTGAGGCCATACAAAGATTTATTGAGTTTCCAAACGAACAGAGAATTAGTAGCAGAAGACTAATTAGAAACATGAAGTCCTAAAGGGAGATCCATATAGACTTCCTCAAGCAAATCACCATTTAAAGAAGCATTATGCACATCTAATAGGTGCACCTGCCACTTGTTGATAGTTGCTAAACAAAAGAAAAGATGAACAGAAGGATGCTTGATGACTAAACTAAACATCTCGGTATAATCAAATCCTTCCTTTTGACTATACCCTTTTGCGACTAAATGAGCCTTGTATCTATCAATACTCCCATTAGCATTTGTTTTCAACTTAAAAACCTACTTACGTCCAATTGTATGTTTAGTAGAGGGCAAAGAAACAATTGTCCAAGTATTGTTACTTTTCAAAGCATCCAATTCTTCATCCATAACTTTACACCAATGTTCAAATTTCACAACTTAAGCATAGGTAGAAGGCTCAAAATGCTTAGATAAAGTGACAGTAAAGGCATGAAATGAAGGAGATAAAGAATTATATGAAAGATATTGTTGAATTGGATGAGAAGTAGAAGAATGCGGAGAATCACCAGCAGATAATGAAGGATCGGCTAAGACTAAACTAAGCTCATGATTAAATCACTCAAATAACTGAGAATTTTAAATGCTCGTGTACTATGACATGAAGGACAAGAAGTCGGAGTGGCAAGTGTTTCAGGCACAACGGGAATAGAGTGATTACAATTAGAAGGAGCATTACCAAACAAACCAGTAGAAGAGCAGATATCAGCATAAAAAATAGGTGGAAAATGATCATTGAATTGCTGAAAGACATGGTTAATGAAAGAATTACTAACATAAGAAGGCAAAGAATAAGGAAGTGAGACAACATCTGAGGAGACCAATGAAGAAAAAATAGTAGGCACTCTAAAAGGAAATATATGTTCTATAAAGTAAGTGTCTTGAGAAATGATATACCTCTTTTCAACCAAATCAAAGGGTTTATAACCTTTAACACCATTAGGATATCCAACAAAAATATAAAGGTGAGCTTGAGAATCAAATTTGGTCCTTTGCCTTTTGAGTGTAGAAGCAAAACGCAATGAACCAAAGACACACATTTGTGAATAAGAAGGAGGCTGATCAAATAACAAATGATATGGAGTAGTGTTTCCCTTAAGAGCAAATGATGGAACACTATTAATGATGTATGTAGCTATCAATATAGCATTCCCCCAAAAAGAAACAAGCAAAGGAGATTGAAACAAAAGAACTCGTGCAATGGACAAAAAATGTTGATGCTACCTTTCAACAATACCATTTGTTGAGGAGATTCAACGTAAGATAATTAGTAAATAGTGCCATGAGAGGAAAAGAAATTGGTCAAAACAAACTCTTTGCCATTATCAATACGAATTATTTTGATTTTTCTACCAAATTGATTAAGAACAAGCTGATAAAAATAAGACATCAAAGAAGCAACCTCTTGTTTGGATTGCATAGGAAAGACCTAAGTAACTTTGGTAAAATCATCAACTATGATAAGAAAAAACGATGGCCATCTAAAGTAGGTATAGCATACGAACCCCATATATCAACATGTATAAGCTCAAAAGGAAAAGAAGTAGATTTGACATGTAATGGAAAAGAAGTTCCTTGCTGTTTAGCTAAAGGAAAAATGTAACAATCAAATTTATTACATTGAACAGTAGAATCAATATGTTGAACAGTCTTCAACTTATCAAGAGAAACATGACCGAGCCTAAAGTACCAAACATCAAAACCATTTAGCAAATTATTAACAACTTGAGAAACAAAAGAAGTTTGAATAGAATTACAAGGACTAGGATGAACAGATGAAGACTTGTGTTTGAACAAAAATAACCTACTCTCAGCCGTGGCTTGTCCAACCATTTTCTAAGTGAAAGAGTCCTGGATATAAGCACATTCTTTAGTGAATAAAAGTCTATATCGGGTAGATGAAAGCAACTTAGAAACATAAATGAGATTAAATTGAAATGTAGGAACAAACAATATATCGTGCAGAAGAACTTTAGATGTTAAGTGTAAGCTCCAAAGCGAAGCCAATTTACCGTAGGATTGAATTTAAAACCCAAGGTTTAGAGCGATCGGTTAAAAGATCCGATCAAACCCAAATTATAAACTATTAAGAAAAATATTAGTAAAAATGACCCCGTAAACTTAAATTTAAGGAAATAAGTAATAAAATAAGAGACTATAAAATTTTCAAATTTTAAGCATAATAATTGCTAATTACTGAAAAGGCGAAATGTGTAATATAATAACTAATAAATTACTAGAGATAGATTATATGTATACTAAAAATTTTAGAATGACCAAAATAATAATTAGGAATGTTCACGTGTACCCTACATATATTTACGTGTAGATAAAAATACGCGAAATTACTTAAATTGGCCAAAAACTAAGCAAATAATTAAAAAAAATTATAAAATAATTGTGAAAAAATCAGAAAAAAATCAGAAGGGTGTGGAATGATGCAAGGTTGGTTGTGGCAAGTCAGAATCTAGAAAAGAAAAATCAACCAATTAAATTAGAACAACATAAAGGCCAAAAATTTAGGGATAAAGCACTTGTCTTGTCCAAATTAATGCACAATAAATCCCCTAAAACCCTATAAATAGCAGCAAAAATCTAGGAACTCATTTGGATAGTTAGAAATCAGAGAAAATTAGGGAGAGTCAAAAATTGAGAGAAAAATTTGGTTTAGAAAAAAATTAGAAAAAACTATGCAATTAGGGCTTTTAAAAGAAAACCCCACCAGACGAGCAGCTGAAAGTGGACGGCCACCACCACCACACGGTGGTGGCAGCGCCCAGGCCGGCCAACAAGGCCACGGCGGCCCGCGGTGGCCGGAGCCACCCAAACCGATGAGTCCAATTTCCAGCCCAATTCTTGTGTAATTTTGTAAAAATAGTAAATATTATTAGAAAATTATGAATTTTGTTATTCTGAGATATTTTTGTATGTAGTTTGTAGGAAAAATATTAATTTGATGAAAACATGCCCTGTAATATATGGTCCTTAAGAAATCATGCAAAACCGAGCATGTTTCAGTTTAGAAATAAATGGCCTTAGGAGTATAGTTTTAAGCCCAAAATTTTTATGTAGATTACTCAGATGATATAGAACAGTGCTATGAAGCCCTTTTTCAAAAAATAATTTTTGAAATTTTTAAATAATTTTTAAGCCCTAAAATGAGGCATAAAATGGGTAATTTAAGGTTAATTAAGTAATTAAATTATTAATTACTGACTTAGTGAATAAGTAGATGTTTTAGGATGTTAAGATCTGATGGAGTATGATACTTATAGCATTTAGGGTGTTAAATGTAATTATTAGGTTAATTATGTAGTAAATTAGTAATAGAAAAACATAGTAAATTATAAGTTAATTTTGTAAATTAGGATAATTAGGTGTAAAACCTGATCTATGATGAATTTAGACATTTTGAAGTGATAATTGATGTTAGAGATGGTAATTAGGGTGATAGAAATATTAAAAGTGTATTATGTACATAAAAGGTAACAATATATAATATGTGATTTTTAGAAATATAATAAATAGAAAATATTATAATAAAAATTGATATTTTGAGAATAATAAAAATGTACAATAAATCTGATAGGAAACTTGAATTTATGGAATTATATGAAAAATGTAAAAATTTATCACATTAGGAGTGAATTCGGTACATTAATATGGATTTAAGTGTATCGAGTAAAATAAACACTGACTAAGGGTAATGATGGTATTTAGGAGATCGGAAAGTAATGTGATTAATTTCACATTATGGATTGAAATGGATTTCTAGGGTTGGAATCTAAAACATTACTTAGAAATCGAACTAAAAACTTAATTTAGAAATTGATGCGAAAACCGAACCTGAACCTAACCCCAAACTTAAAATAATTGTAAAAGACTTAATACCTAGATAATTAGGCATATTAAACCTTAAACAAAACCTAACCATAAGCATTATAAGATAAAACGAACCTATAATAGTTATATGAAAAGCTGAAACCACGTTTGTGTTATAGGGATGATCGGCGATGGCCTGAGCAAATCGGACCTCAAGTGAGTGAGCGACGAGTCGAGGTAAGTTGGGATTAATACGATACTATATTTTGGAGGCTTAAGATTATGTTTGGTTGTGTTTGTTAGATAGTTGAATGTGTGCATGTGCTTGATTATGGGTGATGCTATGATTCTGTTTGTTGTTCTGGCATATACTGTATGATTTGTATGAAAGGATTGATCACCCTAAACTGGACTTAATCAAATATCCGACCAGTAATCATAATCGGACATGCATGGCAACCCGTTAGGGGAATTTAGGACTCTCCGGCCAAATACCGACCCCTTCGGAAGGGATAGCGCAGGATTGCAAAATGGTCCCTTCTTCATCCTCAGTCGAACTAAGTGACAGGAGAGGAGGTCGCGGCGGGGGTGAAGACAATAGTTCGAAGGTAGTCGCGGGAGGAGCAAGGTCTCCATTACACAAGCCTGGGTTTGGTCGTGAGTTGTTGCATTAATGGCAACTCCTCAACCCGGATTAGAGCAGGCGCAATTTCTCTAATCTCACGATAGGCCGGACAACGTCGTACGATGGCATTTGCTTGCACATGCATTGCACCTAATAAGTGATTGAAAACCTTGTTGTGTGTATGGTATAGTTTTAAGTCCTCCGTCCTAACTTACCGAGCTGTGGTTGCTCACATCCCTATAGACGTCGTGCAGGTGCTGGCTAAGAAGTCGTGCAGGTACTAGCTAAGAAGTCGTGCAGGTACTGGCTAAGAAGCGGCAACAACTACTCTGAAGCTAGCAACTGCTGAATCCTGGGGAGTGAGGAAAAACATTGAAGAATCAACACATATTATACTTTTCATTTCCGATTAATGTAATAACTGAATTATAGTGATTATATATAACTTTTCTCACTTTCTTAGGTAAATGAATTATTTAAATTACAAACTGTTTACTTCAAAGCGGGTTAGTTGCGGACGCCTTGTGTAGATCAGGTCTAAGATAGCGGTTGTAAGGCCAACTTCTATCTTAGGATGGTTTACACGGCGGGGCTATTACGACTCTACCGCTTCGGGGCGTGACATTAGGTAAATAGAACCATTGTGTCTAGCTTGAAGTCTATGTTCATTAGGCAACTGAATAAAGTAGTTTTGTATAGAGACAAAAGTTAAGAACAAATCTAAAGAACTAACCATATGATCAGTTGCTTCAGAGTCTATTATCAAAAAGTGTCAAATGTCATAACTGTGTTACTTGACATAATATTTGATTGGGCAGAAGCAACTTAAACTGTGTTAGCATTAGATGATGAAACATCTTACAAAAATGATGCTTGAAAAACAAATGAAGAAGTTGTATTAGATTTGTTCAAATTGGAATATGAAACATTGAGTAAAGACAACAATTGAAGAACTTGATCTTTGGTGAGATTAACACTTTTAGCTTGAGAACTAGCATCGTTCCCTACACCGACCCTAGTAACTGGTTGTTTCCAAATTCTGTTGATCCAATGTCAGCTAATACATTCGGACCAACATCCCTTATCACAACATTATTAACTCCAGCAACTTTTAGCTTATTGATTTTATAATGTAGAGGAAAACTAATAAGCTTATCGCATTTGTCCTTCAAAAGTCCTCTTTTTCAACAATAACTACAATGAACATCATTTCGCCCTCTTTGCTTATTATCGTTCACCATGACCAGCAAATGATTCAATAAAAACTAGTTCTTTAGGTCTACTAGCCATTTGAAATTCATCATGTATTACTAGGTTATAGGCTTCATCCAAAGTAGGAAAAGGCTTCAAAACCAAGATTTTTGACCGCACAACAGAAAAACTATCATTGAGACCATTAAGAACTTTGAAAGCATTATCTTTCTGCATCATGTCAACAAACTTTTCAAAATAACCCTTATTATAAGCTCTGCATGTATAGTGAGGAAGAGGTTGAAAATTCCTAAGCTTTTCCTAGATTGTATTTAATTCCATGAAGTATTCATTTATAAATCTATTTCCTCACACAATAGAACTCAATAGAATGTATAATTGACAAATTCTCACATCTTTTGGTTATGAAAACCTAATTTTAAGTTTGTCCCAAATTTCTTTTGTAGATGTCATATAAATCACAATAAAAGCAATTTGAAGAGAAATTGACTTGAGAAGCTAGTGTGCTTAGGAGCTCAGTTATCACTATGACTTACTAAGATGATACGGACTGAGGCAAAGGATAGATAAGGTCGATCGTAGGGGTGGGTCTGATCTTACCAAAGGAATAAAAAATAAATGAAAGTCAATGATTTAATAAATCTTGCGCACTAACTTTACGAATATAATGCACCATAGAACTACACATGGACCTAAGACTCGCCAGATGTGACACACTGGTCCGAGTGATAGGGTTGCCCGCTACAATCCTTGCTAAAGGGATTGATAAGAGCTAATAAGGGAGAGAACTTTCCGAGAGAAAAGACTCAAAAGGGGTTTTTCATTAATTTTATTATTTATATGCATTGTTACAAAAGTTACTATTTATAATACGTCTTAAACTCTTATGGCAAAACTATAAATAATGTACAAGGCCTTAAACCCTAAAGAATCAGGCTCATAAATAAAAAAAAGACAAACAAGTACAAAAATATAAAACTGTACGTTTTATAGGGAGAAGTTGGCATGTGGTCATTCAGCATGCCTTGGAGGTAGTCTCGTAATGCTTGGTCGAGACATTAGAGAGGTCAGCCCAGTTCTAAAGTCAGTCAGCAATAGTTTCTCCGGGTGTACCGAGTGCATCCAACACTCGGTAAAGTGATCTCTTAGCTACTAAGTTGACGACAGACTTTAGTCGAATGAGTCCAACTCTCGGAATCATGATACTTCGACCTATTAGCAAGCATGATGCTAAGTGATTGCTTGGGCATAGGTGAGGATCAATTGTTGTCTCGGCCTTATGCTTCACGATACTCTATTTGCAAGAAATAGTGTTATTCAGCTCGATAGATAGAATGAGTCAGCAAGTAGATGATCTCGGCTTTAACAGTCGGGTTGGGTCGGTACCCCGAAACCTATCAGAAGACATGCTATAATCAAGTTATTACATCAGCTCCAAATTAGAAACAACTTATCCTTTGATTCTGGTACTTGGATTGATCTATCAACAAAATCGAGTTTGCTATGAATTGATAAAGCCAAAAGAAATTATCTACTCTAAGTGTTGTAATTCAATCTAGTTAAAAGAGGCATGATTGAAATAGAGTTCTGACCATCTGAGTGATGAATATAACACGGTGAGAAAATGTCTTTTAAAGGTGAAAGTGCCATTCCTAAAAGGACAAGCTTCTATAGAGTAAACGAAAATAAATTTCTAATGCTCTAACACCATGATAGAATAGGCTGTGTTATATGTTGTTAGAGAAGTAAGTGATAATAATGGAGGATGTGCTAATAGAAAGAAAGATCGGGAGAGAGAGAAAGAAAAGAAAGAAGTTGGTTAAGACTGTTATGGAAATTGGTAGGATGTAAATTAACTATACAACAAGAATAGGCAATATATATATACAACTATACACATGCTAAAAGCTATACATATTAAAATAAAATAAGCCAAACGTTATATATGAAAACCCAAAAAATTGATATTATTTTTCTCATTCATTTTGTTGTTACCTTATTTTGTGTATAATGCTTAGTCTTGATCTCGATCTCATCGGTATATACCTTAGAATCTAAGTTTCATAATTAATATAAAAAAATTATACCTAATACCTACTAATATTAACTTGGAACTTACATAATTAAGTTGAGTAGAATAAGGTATGGGTTCTAATAGGATTACTTGCTCACCTTTACCAAGAAAAACTTAAATATCCTAAAATACTAATCTTACTAGATTATGGACAAAGAAGTACTCATTTTTTGCCATCAATTTAATTATAATTATGTCTTTAGTTCAAAGTACACTTAATGCTCAAATGATTATCGTAAATGTACTCATTATTATGAATGCTTTGTAAGCTTTTTAGTCTAAGTATCGATTTTGAGTCATGCGAATATTACCGATATTAGCAAATAGATTATTAATAACAATTTAGACCATAATAAATCTAATGTAAGTTATTTTTATGATACTTTATATATAAAAACAAAACAATTCTATGAAAATTTCTATAAGTCTAGAAAAATAAATATTTCACTTCTTCAATTTTCTATCATGAATCTAATTCGTCACTTATATTTGTTAAGCTGTTAACCCTTAAGTTACCATAAATTATATAAATAATTAAATTTACATGGATGATTATGAACAAAATTCATTAATATCTTTTTTGAGCTCTTATATTATCATAGCTAAATTCAACAGAAAGTTTTCATAACAACTATTTATTTAATCAACTTCTTAAAAATTAACAGTTTTAGAGAAATAGTTACAATAATTATCAAGCTTGTACTTTCCCAAACCTATCTTTATATTTGCAAAGTTAAGGATCTAGCAGCTAAAGATAAAAATTTGAAGTTGAAAAAAATATCGTATAAATTTTCAAAAATACCCTTTGATTTCCATATGAACAATGCACCTTGTGAAGAAACCACAAAATTTTTGACCAAAATAGAAATATAAAATTTTTATAATAAACTAGAGTTAAAACAATGTTTACCTTAAGTTTTGGGAAATTGTTAAAGTTGGTTTAGTATTTTTAGAAAATGAATGAAACTAAAGATTGAAATTTACAATCACTATAATCGTAGGCTCTAATAATGCTTTGATTGCCAAAGTATGTAAGTAATTGTTGTGTTGGGATAGACCATTGAACTCTAAGTGGTCACACTTTCAATTTATTAATTAATATTTGTTTCGAATTTTCCCTAATTTTCATGGTAAAGTAAATGAGAAATTCAATTTTAATTTTAAGTGATATCTTGAGTTTTTTAAATATTAAGTAATTTTGATAAGGGGCTTATGTGTTGTGCATACATACTTGAAGTTTTAAAATTAATGCGTGGTTGATATGTTAATGGCTATGTGTCTAGATACATGCAGAAGGAATATATTCTTCTAATTCTTGATGATTTCCATGCTTAGAAGTATCATGCTCTAATCATAATTTATTTCATGTTAAATTTATAAATGGAACAGTTTTAGGGGTGATTTTTACCTATGTTTCATAATCTCCAAGTCATATGTATACATACACTAATTATCATGTGTATTTAGTGTGCTTTTATATTCTTTTAGGTGTAATTTTTACTCAAACCTAATAGTTAAACAAGCCATATAGTTTATCTTAATGTCTTGTCAAATCTTAGAGCAAGCATTTCAAGTTCCAATCAATAACATACTATATCAATAAATTTTGGGTTTATAATTAATAATGTATTAGTAAACTTTATTTTGAAAAATGAACTTTGCTAAAATGCTTTTTCTAATTTTTACAGCATTGTTGTAAAATTCAAAGTAAAGTATATCTTTTGAAAGTCCTAAATTTAGTAGCTCATGTTTTGTATTTCAAAGTTACAAATTATATGTGTACACTGAGTAGCAACATAGTAACCATAGCATATGTGCTAGTGAATTTGGTTCTTGAAGAAAAGTGTATATGTTTATGTAAATTGGGATGAACCCAATAATAACTTAGACTAGTTATTTAGATTAGCAAGAAAATCTAAATAGTGAGACTTGTATATTGGGATAGTTTTAGAGAGTTTTGGCTTAGTAAGTTAAGAGTGGAGGCATTAACGCTAATTTAGCTATTATTAAACTGTTAACCTTTCTTAATACTTATATGCTCAGTATAACTACCATAAAATACTATACTTTAATATCTATCTTCTCAAAGCCCATAAAAGAAACTAAAAACATCATTAAAAGATTTGGCTAATAATGTGCTTCGTTCACTAAGATGATCCAACTGTAGTAAATTAGCACTAAACATCATAAATACCCCTTGCTTTCACTTTCAAAAGGAGAGACATGAGTGACTACTAAGCTCTTTAGCTCAAAGGCCATACAAATATTAAAAGCCTATTACATTTAATTTGTCTTGGCTCTTAAAATTTTTAAGCTTTTTCTCATGTTACTATTAGAACAAATTGTTAAAAATAGAAAATTAATAGCTTTAAGGCATGATATATACACTATCTTAGGGTGGTATTGCCCTCATTACATAAAGTAAGTCTGCCAAGGATATACAAAGCTTTTTCGAAATTCTCTTTTGTAAATATGTGAAAATGATTAATTAATAATAGTTGAAGAGATTGATCATATTTATTTATATTAGAGAGACATAACTATTCAATTTGAACAAAGATAACTTTTGATTAATGTTGGTCTAATGAACAGACATAACCATTGATTAATGATAGTTAAAATTAAAACTTTAATTCAAAAACAAAGTAACTTCAATTTTTTAAAATAAACTATCGATAGTGGTTTATTGTGTAAGAGCAAGAGCTAAGTTTATAATTATTATATGTATGCATATATAATATTCAATTCTGCACATATGTGACTAATTTATCACATCACCTAAGATACCCTATTATAAACACATTACACTCTCCTTTTTTCTTCAATGCGAGGTCTCCACTATATATTACAATTTACACTAATAGTCTTACAAGTACATTAATCAATTAAGATTGTTTATTCCTCCTCTTAATAATTCTCCAATTAAGTTTCATCTCATGTTGTATTATTCTACTCTCATCACGTGAAGCGTGTGACTCATGTTGCTTATGTCTTGGGACTTTTGCTTTAGGATGCTTTCATATGACACTTAGACACTTTAAAGTCTAGCAACAATGGTAAGTCAATAAATACACACAACATAAAAGAGTTTAGAGAGAGAATGTACATAGAAAAGCTTTGGAAGAATATGTCACATCTCGATAATAAAGGATGCTTCATCACAGACTAAAACCTGCTAAACACTTATATAAACTTATGATATTTCATTCATTATAAAACATATTTCCACTAACGTTTAGCCTTGAACTTAGAGTTGACAAACTATTTACAATATTTACAAGTTAGAAGACCAAAAGTACAAAGGTTTTTTATTTTTTATTTTTCTAATTCATTACTACTACATCCCATCAAAACTAAATTCAGTTGATCATGAACATCTCCAAAAAGGTTGACTCTTAACACAGTAAAAAATCTTCCGCCAAAACTCAGACCTGCTACAGTCTTTTAACTTGAGGATAAAATAAGTTTATCCTCTCAACATATTGCTAAGTGAGAATAGATACCAACACAGTACAAACAAGTACATATCTTAACCATGTAACAAGTTAATAGGATAATTATATCAACTTTAACATTCCAGTAACCAACATATGCAATTAAATGATGCTATGCTCATGCACATGATATGCATCTGTATCGATATCTTAGCTTAGCCCTAGCCCTAGACATCTGGGTAGTCGATGTTCCCAGACATCTGAATTACCTAATTCAAAAACCTATAAAAGTTATTATTTTGTATACCCAAGCTAAGCTATGTAAATCTCTATATGCTTGAAAATTTGGATTTATATACCAAGTTCTTTGCTTAGGGAAAAAAAAAAAAACCAATTTTCAAGTAAAACATGACTAAGTAGGTCGCTTAGTGCCATGCCGTAAAATGCATCATTCCAACACCCAGCAACATAGTAACCACTCACGGATTACATGATAAATTTACTTTGTTTAGTCTTACTTTCATTTTTAACTTTAAAGCCTCGGTATCAAGTTCACTTAAGTAAACACCTTAGGAAGCAAGGTTAGTACCTAGTCATTCATCCAGTTGATTTAATCCTTATACCCAAACAATTGACATGACATTGAGCATCATCTCAACATCAGTCATAGTTCAATACGTTACAAGCATGCTCAAAACATCAATCACAACACAGCTTACAATTCATTGAGTCAGCGCATTCATATTAGCACCTAAGCACAACCATTGAGATCAATAACACAACATACCACACAAGTAGATATAGTCTACTCGAAAACATAAGTATCCACTTACTAAGGCCACTTAGAACACTTCCCTTAAAACTTAAGTGTTGTGTTGTTGATCCTCTTCCCATATCTTTCCTAACAACACAATGCCCTAATTAATTACACGTTAAATATAAACTAAAATAGAAACTTACTTAAGTATTGAGCTTACTTAAAAACAAACTCCCTTCTATGATAGCTTCTGGCCAAGATTCTAACCCAGTTTCTAATTCACTTTAGGTATATAAGGTCTCCTCTAGAACAATTTTTGAACGACATTCTAACTGGCTTTCTTCCTCATAGTTAAACCCGAAGATACTAAAAGTACCTTCACATACACAACGTAATTTCTGACCCATTTTTTTACTAACTCCAAATTATATGCATTACTACAGCCAACTTTCTGACTCACTTTCTGGTTGTCTCAGCTCATACATCTAATTGACTTTTTGATTCCCTTGTGTTGCTTATACAACTTATAAAATCACTCTCACACCACTCCAATTCATCACCCCCTTCATTTGAATAGAGTACAATATCACCCAAAGTCATTTAGAATACTCATGCTCGTCATTTTAAGTCATCAAAACACTTGTTTTGAATAAAAGTACTTATGGCTTTAGCTATAAAATATGTAGATTTGGCCTTCTACTTCCATATTTGACTTGACAACCACCTTTTCTTCAAAATTTATACTCAACCCCTTCTATATAACATTGAAAATCATCATCGTTGCAATTTACAATAGAAATTATACTAACTATATGCAAGATTCTTTAGAAAGACAAGTTTCCTGCCACTGTTTTAGCAAGATCAAAATTTCTCAAAAACCCAACTCAAAGATTTTCAAAAACAAATCACATAGCATTAAAATATAACATTTGAGGAACCTATGAAAAATTAAGCTGAAACTACATCTTTAAGGTTTTCAAAAATGCAACAAAAAACTAGTCAATTAGATGTTCTTCTTAAGGAGCACATATTAGCACTTAATTTCGAAAATCTAATTTTAGATTTGAATTCTATACACAAAACTACTTAATAAAACCAAGTTTCATAATTGTTAGATATTAGGCGATATTTTTAGTAGGTTTTTGAACAATAGGGCAGATTTGTCGACTTACCACTACAAAGAGCTTTGGCAACCACTGAGGGTAGAGGGTGTTTCGGCCCACCTTAGCACTACCCCTTCCTTCAGTGGTGGTTTACTTCTAGGTCAAGTTTGGACAAAGGTTCCTAAAAATCCCCTATTTTCTTCTTTATTTTTCCTTAGGCTTTCTAACCAATATCTTTCCTATTCACCATTTTTCCTAACGTGTCTTCTCTCTCTAAAATATGCTAAAGTGATCCGATGTAGGAAAGGGAGGGTTTATATAACCAAAATGGTTTTTACTTGGCACTTTACACTTGTAATTCATATTTTATTTACTAATTTCATAGGATGACACCTTGCACTTCTTTTCCTAATGTTAAGCCATGCCCAGAGCAACATAATCTAAGTCCAGCAACTATCTAAGTTCATGTCTTAATGTTTTTATATATTTTAGTTACAAATTATAGGCTTTTATGTATAATTATATTGATTTTGTATAACTTTTTTATTAAACCCATGCACCACCTTCATACATAGCTAATTATATATTTATTTCACTTGTTTTTATTTCAGATCATTATTTTAATAACTCAAGTAATTTATTTTTAATATCTCACTATACTCCAAGGCTCATATTCTAGGTTTACAACGTATATTTTTAATACTGGATAAAATTATACTTTTATCAAATTAATTATTTTATATACTTATTTTACTAAATATACTTTACTAAAGTTTTTCTTTTAACTTTTATGATCTCGTATTAAAATTTTACCAAATTTTGAGAACTTTTCTCAAAAGCCTTAAATTGCACCAATTTCGAATGGTTAAGGTTTCACAAAATAATACTTCACTGTAGAATGGATAATGTATAAATGACAAGACACCTCTTACATATTCAAAAGACCTTCTCAATTAAATAGTGAGATCACACCAATTTATTGCCTAAAATTAATTCCCATGTACCACCATAATTAATGCATTAACCTAAATCTACTTGCTACATCTATTACTATATAGCACATCTTGACAACCATATTCATAAGGCTTTTAGGTGGACCTTTGTCTTGGATGGTAATCAACCATACCATTATCATTAGGCCTATATTAGGCTATTATTTGGGGTTCTCTACAATAAATCGAAAGCAACCTCCGATACTCAATATTGCAACATTTTCATTGCATATTTAATGTCAAGCCTTGAATATTGTCAAGTTGTAACAATCTACCATGTATATCAATTTTATGCAAAAAAAAAAAAAAAAAACCGTCTGCTTAGCCATTGGCATAACCCCAATATATACAAAGCTCATACGACAAATGGTTCTAAACCATTCATAGTTCCATAAATATACCAATGCGTATATATATATATATATAACTAAATTATATTTACAATAAGGCTAGGTACAGAGTGTTTATAAAAGTAAATCGGTATGTAATATGACTCAACAGTAGAAATCTAATTGGATCACCTAAATGATCTAGTTGATCCTATAGAAAACAAAATAAAAGTTCCAAAACACAATTCCTTCTCACTCAGGCCTAAATATATCCTTTTGTACACTTAGAGATGATTGTCATGCGACATAATTGCTCAAAACATATAAGCAAATTTATAAGGGAGATAATAACCACAGCTCAATAAGTGGTAAGTGGTAAAAAGCATATATAAGCTGAATAGAACAACCAAATTATCAAGCAATTATTACATATAATGCATGAACAAGCAATATATCATCCATACAATGTTATCTAATCTGTCTTGAGGTTAAAGAAATTATACCCGCTTTAACTCGGGGTTGAGGAGTTGTGATATAACGACTGCAATGCCCTCTCATGACCAATCACAGGCTTGTGTAATAAAGGCTCTTTCTTTGCTTGTGACCACCTTCGAACCTAACGCCCTCGATCTTGCTGCGACCTCCTCTGTCGTCACTTAGTTTGACCAAGGGTAAGGAAAAGGTAGCTCACCACACCTCATCGAAGGCGTCAAAATTTAGCTAAAGAAACCTAACCGTCTCTTAATGGGATATGATGCATGTCCTTTTTGAAGTTTTAGTCTGTATTCGGGTTTATCTGATTAAGGTGATCAATCAATGTATAACATACCAAATAGAGATAAGCAATACAGCAAAGCATGTAGCTTAGCTACTAATCAGCACTTTAGTAACTAAACACAAGCATAACATGTGCACAAATAATTACTTACAAACCACAAGCTAGCATATAACCTAATCTCTACAAATCCCACTTACTTGATACTAACTCATTGGCCCATTCATAAGGTGACAAAGTCTTTGTAGCTAGAAGCCCCTATATAATATGATGAAACTCTTAAGATTTATAAAGCATAGAAAAATGTTATCAAATTTAATCTCTTTTAGTTTACCCTATTCTTACTTGATTGCAATAATTATTGGGCATAATAAGATTTATAATATCATAGTTTATTGAATTATGTCATATTGTTGAACGCAATACCGTTGGACATTATAAAACTATATCTCACATACTTATAAAAGAGAATACATCCTTCATATTAAGGTCCTAGATACTATAATGAACTCTTGCATTGAATTAACGTTATTATTCATAATATAGTATATTTTCATTTATATATATATATATATGTATTTTATGTGTATCTATATAAAGCGACAACGTAATTACTTGTCTTTTACTTGTAATATAATTCTTAGGCAAAGAAATATATCATATATAGTTTATAGTGCATATTTATATGACCATATGTATATATATCCTTGTAAAGCTATAACACGTATTAAATATAGTAGCTTGTACACATTATGCATATTTAATGTTTGTAAAAGATTAAGATATGTCTTGTATCTATCTATACTAGTGTCGAAAATAGGTTTACACGTGTGCATATATATTATATATTTTTAGTATTACTCCTTGTATGGCTTAAAAAAATTATAAACCATTCTTACTTTAATGGAAGATATTTATAGAGTTTATGTTTATTATTTATTAATTTAGTAACATAGCTTATCTAAATCTTGTTGTCACTTAACTATCCCTACACCTATGGATGCTTGTAATCGATCTAGCAACTAAGCTAAATGATAGATCTAGGTATTTCCTTCCAATTTTACCTCAATTATCCTTTTTAATTCAATTTGCATGATGCAAATAAGTATCTAATACATTGCTTTGATAGTTTAGAGATATCCAACTGTATTAATTAATTAGGATATTGTGGAAAAGCAAAACAAAAAGAAATGAGGAACAAGAACTTACATGTTGGATTTGCTGGATTTGCTAGACATGGGCTCCTCTCTCTCTCTCTCTCTCTCTCTCTCTATATATATATATCAATGAACGTTTTGTTTAGTGTACACATCTCAATGGCTCCCTATAGGAGCCTTAATTTCATTACTAAAAAAATTAAATTAAAATCCTTAATTTTTTTTTCATTAGATTATAAAATTTTCAATTTCAATAATCAATTTTTAAAAAATTTTGGAATTTATGGATTATATAAAGTGTTTTCATTTAAGCCAATTATTTTTTTAGAACACAAATGTTCCCTCAATTAAGGAAAAAATTGCATAATTCATATTTTAGCACAGCTGTTGATCGAGTAGTCTTGTGAATATATTTTCATAATTTACATTAGAAAAACTAAAAGACTTCATCATATAATTTCATTTTGCAAATACAAATACAAATACAATAAAATAATTAATCTATGATTATGTTATTAACAATATCAAGAACATTCACTTTCACAGATTTCTTAAACTAAAATATTTATCTACATTACTTATAATAAATGGTGTAGTTTAGGGAAAAAAATATGTGTTTATATTATTATCTCATTGTGCATTGAACAAATGAAATAAAAAATTATTAATTGTATATTAAATATAATGCATTTTAGGGAAAAAGATAAATATATGATTATTTTATTATCGATATTGAGAACATTTACTTTCACAGATTTTTTTAAAAATAAAATATCAATCTACATTACTTATTTCATATGTATTTTAGGTATAATGAAAATATATGAATATGCTATTATCATATTGTGTATCAAAGAAATGAAAAATTAATATTCATAAAACAAAATGATGTATATCAAAACCAAATGATATATGATTTTAGAAAAGTCATTTTAGTAATTCTCTTTTTCTTTGATAAGGCATTTAGCCTAAATATGTTATGGGTAAATATTTGCTATTGAAATTGTATATTACATATAATTTTATATGATGCATTTACAAAAAAGATAAATATATGATTATGTTATTATCAATATCAAGAACATTCACTTTTACAAATTTTTTAAACTAAAATTTTAAGCTACATTACTTATCCATATAATGCATTTTAGGGAAAAAATAAGCATAACAAAGTTTTTTTAATCTTTTTTATATTTATCAAGTAAGATATAAAACAAAAAATAAAAGCATGAAATCTATAAGATATATAAAAATACAGAAAATTTGTCCATTATCTCTATTGAGTTATGTAAGTTATTGGAGAGAGAGTGGGAGAGAGATGTGAGGTATAGTTAACAAGAGAAAGTGGAAAATTGATAAAAGGTGGGAAAGTGGTAGAGAAATGGATAAAGAAAGAGAAAGAGGAGTAAGTAGACAAATTTACCCATTATTTATAATTTTAATAATTTATTTTGTGGTTAGTTTTTTGTTAAATAATGTTAAATAGAGGATAAATAAGTAAATATAATTCCGATAGTTACTTAAGCCTTAAAAATCTTTAACAATATAGATATATATAACCAATATATATATAGACATATATATAACTAATATTTGTTTGTATAGATATATATATAACTAATATATATATATATGTATAGACATATGTGTAACTACATATATATTTATATATATATATTAATATACATTCCTATACAATATCTTAATATATATATATGTAGCTATACGTAATAAAGTGTATATATAGAGATAGAAATAGACATATAAAAATATGTATATTGATAAGGTACTATATAATTATCTTTTATCTAACTATAAATATATATATATGTATATATAGATATTTTTGTTCTTAATATAATCATTTGAGTAGTTAAAATGTACACTTGAATACAATATATATGTATTCCTTGGTTCTATAAGATAATAAATAGTAACGATATATTTAACCATTTAGTTACGTTATATTTTATCAATTCATTTTTGAAATCCAATTTACGAAGTTATCTTGATTAATTTTTATGACATATGATAAACTTTAAGCTACAACAAGAACTTTTGTGGATGCCCTACAATTTAGGTATTAGTACCTTAAATGCTAATTTGTGGGGTTACTTTCTTTTCTTTCTCTTTTTTCCTTACCTTTTTATTATTATTATTTTTTTATCTCCACGATGAAGGAGTGAGCAAGATACTATTATCAATTTACAATAGTTATATTTTGTTGGTTTAATCCAGCATTACATAGCTTTGTTGATAGCGGTCTAACAAAGTTAAGGCAAGTCACCATTAGGGTCATTTTGATTTCCACTAACATTACGTGCTTATTTTATCAAATGATAGAGTTTTGGAGCAATTCATTTGCTACAACTCCTCGATCCAATGTGTTCTAATTGATTTCTTTACTCAATTTTATAATTACAGTGATTTATGATATCTTTGTACCTATTTTTATTTATTTATTGTAACAACATAGATATGCACACATACATACTTACATATATATATAATGTTTTTTTTATGTGTTCTTGTACTTTAGTTGTATTTTTATTTCTTCTTATATGTTAAATAAGTTATTTCTAAAACTACTAGTAGACATTATTCTTCTTTCTTTTTTCTTTTTTCTTTTAGTAGTCAACACATGATAAACCAATCTTATTATTATTATTAACTCTTAAGCAATTAGATGAGCAAAACACCTTATAAGGTCCAATTAACTACTGTGGCAATTATAGCTCCTTTTATTAGTCCAATTAAGCAATACTAACTTAATCCTTATTTTCTCATGTATTTGGTAAGTATATATTATTTTCTAACTTGTTAAATTTCCGTTTCCTCCTCCAACTACAATCTAAGGAGCAAAACAAAAGAAAGCATCTTTAATGTCTAGGTATCAATTTCCTTACTACATACTTAAGTACATTAAATATAGATTACAATTATCATTACTATTTAACTTATTGCCCTTTCTAGACAAAATACATATACTAGATTTTTACTTATTAATGATTATGATCTAAACAAATTGTAGCATTGTAACGACCCTAAATGAGGCATGGTAGGATTGTTTAAAATCTCCATATCACGCGTGCACTCATAAATGAAAACCGCCTTGTAAGTCAGAGATTATAAGATTGTAACTAATTAATTACTATAGCTTTAATGAATAATTTATTAATTTAACTTAAAATATAAATATCTATGGATACTTAATATTTTACAGTCTATCAAAACCGTAGAGAATCAATATTCTCTACCAAACAATGAGATTAGATACGTAAATTTCAAATACTTCTATTGGATATCTATTATAAAAGTACCATCTAGCTACATACATTTTCTTTGTATTCATACTTGTCTATTACTCTACCAGTTGGATACTTTGCATTTGAGTTGTAACATAAATCCCAGCTTTTAGTTACCTACAAAAGAAACTATTAGGGTGTAAGTTACATCTAGCTTAGTGAGATACTCTTCTTATTATACTTTTCAAGAAAAAGTCAATAAGTTAAATTAACAACCATATGAATGCAAACAAATCGTATGCAATGCAGTAACCATGTATATATAGCCATCCGGAAACTGTATATAGCTTGGATTTTCACCCTCCATAACCAGGGTTAAAGATGACAGTCTATCAGACCTAGGTTCCAATCATGATTAATATTATTTTATTTTTCTTTTTTTTTATTTAGCCTATATCATGAGTGTAAATGTAAGTAACACATGCAATCTACTCACCCCTAAGTGGTGAACTCTAGGATACCGCCCATTGCTATGCGGTTGGTGTCTTCAGCGCTAAGTAAGCCAGCAGTTAAGGTAATGCCTTATTATATGTGTATATCATGTGAAAAACTTAAGTATAATAATCACAACCACCATAAGACCCCTCCATCCCACGCGCATAGTGTAATGGCCGATAAATCCCTTCTAATGCATGGTATGCATGACCATTTAATTTATTAAGTTGAATATAGTTAAGTTCAATTTACTTAAGTGGTCAAAGAATCATTGCAAACAACCATTATATCAAAAAGATACTATTAATTTATCATTCAATTCCACTAATATATCTTATGATGTTTTGGCAATCAAGGTGAACAATAATCAATCACATGCATGATTCCCATTTTCCTACACAACCAGTTAATAATAGTTGTATAATTAAGTGTAACTAATTTACAAGCACAATCAATTATAATAGTTATTGGAATCTGGTTAGGTTGTCCTACAGTTGTAATAGTCCAAGTGCAGGCCTATGTCAAGATCATATCACCTGACATCAATAAAGAAGAATACTAATAAGTGTTTGGATAACTACATATCTATTTGCCTAGTAAGTATATAGATGTAGTGGTATATGACCTCATCATCTAGCTATCCATCTTATGATGCTCGTTTTCACTTAAGTTTTGAATCACCTATAACTTTTTCTCTTTATCTTTAATCTTGATATTCTTATAGTCAATCCTTATCGACTTCGAGTGTACTTCTTCAACGAAAAAACTTAATTAAAATTCTTAACGATATTTATCCTTTACGGTAAATAGGAAATATTATTTAATCATAAGAGTAATAATGTACAACATAGTAAATATTATATGAGTTTGAGTTGTCTCACTATGTGTAGATTTTGTATTGATATATTGTTAAATTATAAGGTATACGATTCTATATTATTGTTATTTTTATTATTATTGTGATCGTTATTATTATTATTATTATTATTATTAGCTGTTATCATCATTGTTGTGTCGTATTACTATAATATAGTAAATACGTTTTAAATATTTAATTATTTTTACATATAGAAGTATATCTTCTTTAAAATATTTAGACTTTATGTACACATATAAATACGTAAGACTATGACTTCTCGAACAATTTTAGGTCGTATAGTTTATGCTTTATATGTACTTTACGGTACATGTTTATTGGTTTCCCCTTTATAGGAAATATATATATAATATTTGTAAATAGTTACGTATGGGGTATTTATTTATTTATTTAGGGAGTTTATCCTAATTATCTATTTATAAGATTAAATCATTAGAGTGACTTAGTTATCCTACTTATATTGCTTGGTTTTTATCAAATCTTCAATTGTGTATACTTTTTCGTTTTAAGTTTCATTTTTATAATCTTATAGTCAATCATTTTCAAACGTACTTTCATATAGCAAGGTCTGTTTTAGATGTTGAGATCTGCATTTTCTGGAATGGGCCTATACAATTACGAATTTTATATAATTGGGCCCATTTGCTTTTTAATTACTTTTTATGGGCTTTTCTCAATAGTTTTCTTAATTGGGCTTTTTACCGATTGGCCTAAAATTATGTGAACTTAACTTTTACCCATTTTATTCCTATTAAGCCTACTTTAAAAAATTTAGGATTTCTTATTGAGCTTTTATGTTAAAATTTGAACCTTATTCTACTCTAATCAGGTTTGTCTAAATGATTATTGAGCTTCGTAAACTTTATTTGAGGCCT